>JAQQZY010000001.1:37830821-37842280 GCA_030068375.1 Ostorhinchus rueppellii
ATAGGCTCCATGCGACCCCCGTGACCCTAGTGAGGATAAAGCGGGTATAGAAGATGAATGAATGAATGAATGAAAAAGAGTGTGTGTGTATGTCTGATCTGTGGCATGAGCTTGGCATCAGAAAAATATGAGCGGCATTTCACCAAAGGTCACAGCAACATTTCCTGTGATTCCAAGGTGGAAATCAGCCTCTGGAAAGAGAAGGTAAAAGAACTGAAATCTAAAGTCCAAAAACAACAGTTCATGTTCACCAAATCCACCAATAAACCAGTCCTTCAACAGAGGCATCATTTAAAGTGGTTCACATCCTGGACAAGCGCAAGACAAGCAACCCTTCAGTGATGGAGGTTGTGTAGAAGGCTATGACAGTGGTGGTGGAATCAGTATTCCTACTGTGTGTTTTAACAGAGGTGGCAAAAATACTCACATTCAATTAAATTAAATTTTATTTGTAGACCCTATGTCACAAGAAGGTTGCCTCACAGGCTTCTACAGAATTAGCCAAATATGAAAACAAACAACAGCCAAATAAACAGTAGATGAAGGAAATGGATTTATGTCCTGGTCATCCTTCATTCTTAGACCTTTCTTCTTGGTAAGGAAAAACTCCAAAAACCCAGTGGGAAAAGAGAAACTTTGGGGAGAACCACAGTGAAGGAGAGATCCACTTCCATGGACAGACAAGCTATAGATAGGGGAGGAGGTCCAGGGTCACAGGTCAGAACAGGGCACAAATGAGTTACCTCAGATTCTGTCATTATTGGACCCCAGGCAGCTACAACAGCAACAGTAGCCACTCCCCCAGGAGGGAGTGGAGAAAATGGACAATGGTGTGAATAGTGATGAACAGACTAAGGAAAATATATACTGGAAATTATTGGTACAGAGAAAAGTGGTATGTAATACCATAAAGAGGTGATAGGACTCTGCACTGTACTTCCCCCAACATTATTGCTCCGAGGACATTATGTACTTGAATAGAAGTACAGCTACTTGTGTGAAAAAATTCTCCCATAAAAGTAGAAGTACTGTATTGATTCAACTCCTTTACTTAAGTAAAAGTACAGAAGTACAACTTCTCAATTGTGATAAAGTACAAAAATAAAAAGTAAAACTGTATTTTTTTTGGGCCAAGAATGAATAATAATAATAATAATAATAATAATAATAATAATAATAATAATAATAATAATACATCACACTTATATAGCACTTTTTTTGTATGCTCAAAGACTCTTTACAAACAACAAGCAAACAATACTTAATTAACCACGCAAAATCATTAAAGTTTCTGTTTTCTAATTTCTCAGTGAATGGTACTGACCAGAGTCCTGCACCAGGTCGGGTACCTTACAGGTAAACCCTTGTAAACAAAGTACTTATACTTCATTACTTCCCACCTCTGGTTTTTAAATTATGTTTGCATATGTGAATTTAGAAAAGGTCAAATCCTTCAGAAATACAGCGGGTGAAGTTTTATTGAGTGAGTGAGAATGTTCCTTTTGACAATTTGGAAGTATTAAAAATGCACATTCAGGTGTGTGCTATTTTTCAAATTTTTTTATAATTAACTAATGAAATAAAAATATTCAGGATTGTTCCATTTCACTATTTTTGAAATGCTATTAGAATATTTAGGAACACTACATGCAAATGCTTGTATTTGTTTCTTTTCTACTTTTGTTTTTCTTCATAAAAATATGTCAGTTAATATCAGTGTTTTATTGGACATGACATGTTTCAGCTGACAGCTACCACCCCATCCATGCCCCTGGAGAGTGAGCTGATCAGGCTGCTTTTTTGCGCCAGTCTGCCCCTGGTAGCAATCAAGTGGGTTCCCTGTAGAGTTCAGAAGGGCCTGCCACACACCAGCTAATCAAACAAAAAAGAATATAGCTACCAAACAGTCAATCAAAAAATAGCATTGCTGTATCCAGGTGAGATTTTGATATTCCTGCTACAACAACGTTACAGAAGAGAACGGCTGTCATGTTGATCTCACCGAAGTACAATAAACAACACTAACATTATTTCTCTCGCTCTCTCACACACACGGGTCAGATCAGACCCTGTCCCCAGAGTGGGGATATCACTCTGAACTCAATTCAAAACTTGGGAGCCCTGCTAAAATGAGTTTGACACCACTGTCATATGCATTCAGAAACAGGGCAGGGTAGCTGATAGATCTCATTGTAAACAAACCACAGGCCAAAACAGCAAACTTACAACATACAAGTGCAAGGACACCATTATTTGAAAGTAAAATATATTTAATATAAAAAAGACATGGGTTAACTTTTGGGTTCTCCCCACTGGCACCACCATGTATATAACCTCATAGTAGCATTGTGTAATTAGCTGCATGAAGTGTCAAAGGCTGGTTGGTTAATTTGACTGGAGTGTGCTGCTAATAACACTAAGATTTCAAGTTCAATACTTGTCACAGGCCAACATGTGCTTTTTTGTAACTCCATATTGTCAGGTATATCTCTAATTAGTAAAATATGCCCAGTATATGCTGAGCCACCAACTTGTTACCTGCTAAATTGTTTTGACTCTAATTAGAGCTGCTTAAAAGCTATACAATAATTGTATTATACATTTACAGAAACATTAAGCCAGCAATACATAGATAGCTCTATGGTGTAATGGTTAGCACTCTGGACACTAAATCTATTGATTTGAGTTCAAATCTCAGTGAAACCTACATGTTATTCAAGTAATATAGTGACAGGGATGGTTTTATTACAACTTACATTTATTCGAAATAGCAGCAGGTGTCGTTTTTCATTTCATATGCATACAACTTTAATTTATCTTTAGGGATCATTGCAGTTATTGAAAATTTGTCTCATATCTAGATGTGTAGATAAGAACTGTGTGAAAAATTCCAGAATCTGTAATAAGAGATCATGTTTAATAAAAACAACTATACTCAGAGGCAATGAAAACTTAACACTTTCATTTGTTATACAATTTGTTTTGAAACAATGTTCGACATTTTTATTATTGCTTATTGATCAACATGATGGACATGAATACTACTCACACTAGAAACTTATCTCTTGAGCACCTGCTCACTGAACCGTGACCTACTTATTATTTTACACATCTTTTGTAAATTTGAGTAGTTACATGAGAATCCTGTTGTTGGTTACACATGAGTGGTTTTCTCTATATGAGAACATGGAAATCAAGACAAACCCTCACTCTACCTGTTGATATGCCAGACTGTCAGCCAACGATCATCCCCTAGCCCTAGGCTTGTTGGAGGGTGGTCTCTCTATTCGAGCTGTTGCTCTGCACCAACAATCATGAATTTTAGACAAAGACATGCAGAAACTGGCTCTGTGGCTTATAGACCGCAAGAGTAGCAACTCCTGCTGATGACTGGAGAATTGTGCTGCTGCATTTGCGTGATAGGTTCAGGCCCGCGACCCAAACTACTGCAGAAACACCAGGGAGGAATCAACCTCACATCAGCAGGAGAACTGTCCGCCGCCATCGCTGCCGTGATGTCATCCAAGCAAATGGTGGTCATACTCGATATTGAGCACAATGTTACCATGTCATTCTTTTAGAAATTTTTTTATGAATAAAGCCTTATTTAAATGTCATAATTCATTTTTCGTTGCAAATACATAATAAACTATCCATGTGGACAATGTCTATCTATATCAAAGACTTTAAACTTTAAATTGTAACCAAAACAAAAGTGTTAAGTTTTCATTGCCTCTGAGTGTACATATTATAACCTAATTTACAAAATAGTGTTTACAACAATGCCTGCTCGATTCTAAGGGGGTGGGGTAAACTTCATCCTGCTCCTTTTCAAATGTTTGACTTTCTTTTCTATAATTCTTTTGTTGTTTGATTTTAATGCAATATTCAACGTCAATAAACCAAAAAATAAATAAATAAAAATTGTCAAGTAGCGTAATAATGAACCGTTTAAATGTCCTTCTTTATATTTCACTTGCAGTACATATCAAGAAATATCTTATTTTACACAACACAACAGTGAAATATTTTCTTTAATCACACCATCAATGTTCACATACATCAAGGGCGTCAAACTCCAGTCCTCGAGGGTCGGTACCTGTATGTTTTAGATCAGGGGTGCCCAATCCTGTTCCTCGTGAGCTACTATCCTGCATGTTTTAGATATTTCCCTCTTCTATCACACCTGGAAGCCATTACATCATTATTAGGCTTCTGCAGAGTATGATGATGAACTGATCATTAACCAGGTGTGCTGCAAGAGGTAAATATCTAAAACATGCAGGATACTACGGCACTTGAGGACCGGAGTTTGACACTGACACAACATTTTGCCATTGTAGTCACCATAGTAATAAAAGACCCTGTTCTTTAAGATCCCAGCTGTCAGCATTAGCAGCTACAAATCCTTTGAGCCGGTCTTTACAGTGAGACGACAGGATCTTAGATTTGCAGAGGTGATTATTTCCCTCAAGTCTCTGCCTCCACGATTATGTATTCATTTCTTGTGCTTTTTCTTTGACATTCCTGACCCCTGCTGGTGAGAACTGGATCTGGCAAAAAAAAAAAAAAAGGAATCAAAAGTAGATTTTTCTTTGTTTTCACTTAGAATCAGAATCTACATACAAGGTGACAAATACGCTTACTTATGAGGTGTGTCTGGAGTCTCTGGATGAAGTATGATGACTTCCTCCTCTTCACTGTCAGATATCTCAACAATATCTCCTTGAAAAGTAAAACAGCCACTGTAATTATCTTATAAGATGAAGGCATCTTCATTTACTATGTAAACAGTAAAATTTCAGTTTTTCAACTTATCCTGCATTTGTCAGTGTTTGCATATTCATAGGTATTTTTGTGTCTGTCTGCGACTATTCATCAGTAAGTTCATCAGTGAACAAATGACTAATGTCTAAGACAAAAAACCCCAAACTCCCCTTTTCCTGCATGAATTGACATTCTTCACTATTCCCTGATAACAACTAATCAACAGTGATAAAAATCCTTAGTTGCAGTGTTTACTAGTTTTGGGTTCTGTGTATTTTTTCCTATATTGTGAAGAACCATTGTCATATCTGACCAGAACTTTAAAAAGTTTAGCTTCCTGATTCTCTAATGTCAGTCAGTATTAGGGCTGCATGCTATATTGTTTATACACCGCCATCATGGTGCACGCATGCGCGGTAGTTACACCGCAGACCTTTGCGGTACTTCTCCCCTGTTAACATAATAGGCCTATTCATACTCGCCTGTTATTGTGCTACGATTTGTCCCTTCCACATACTGTAATCAAAATGATTCTTTCCAGAGTCCTTCACAGGTCTACTTTTCCAATTCCGCACCTGCAAAGCTGATTACCACAACCAGACCCCGCTACCCGCATTTCTTTCCATGTCCAATCTGCATCCTTCCATACTTCTGTACATTAGACCCGTAACCCGACCGAACCCTTAATTAAACAAATTGTCTACACAGTAACTCAATTTTACGGGCTTTATTTTAGGCTAAAACATATGCCATAAGATAAATCTTTAATATGACACAGTGTTGTACCTGAACACGTTCATTGAACCGTAGTTCATGAACGCGTTCATATTTTGGGTGAACGTGATCTGAATGCACTGCTTTACCGCCTGATGACCGAACTGTGAACAGTTCATTCTGTCTGAACGGCATGTTCTATCTATTTAACTTGGTTCAGTAAGTGACACACATCTTTAGTGTTCCAGGTGAGTCTTTTAGACCACCCTATTTAAATGAGTTTGTGTGTGCTACTGTTTGTTGTCATGGAGACAGCATGCTGTATAAACTGCTGTGGGATACCCCAGCACTAATGAATATGAAGTAGCTCTGTTTCCACACAGAGGGTGGATAGGTATTAGTCTGTTGTTGTTTATCGGGTGAAGTGTATTATTAGGAACATAAATCGCTTGTATGAAATCACCATGCACAGCACTATTTATGTGTGTGACCAGCGCTAGAACCTGTTTGGTGTGCGTGCGTGCGGGTGGGTGGGCGAGCAAGAGAGAGACACGTCTCAGTCCAAACCTCTTCAGTGTCTCTAATTTTCACCGTCAGTGTGGGCTACCTGTCTGCACTGCTCAATGATGTTTGTGACCGGATGTTCGTAGAGGTGAAGTTCATTTCAAAATAAAATAAACTGGATTGGATGATTATCACCATTAAATGTCCTTCAAATTATTTTCATCCATGAATCTTTTATTTTTTTCACTTCCTTGCCCACTACCCGCCCACATTTCATTTAATTTTACCTGTCCCATCCCCATGACATTTCTTCTTATTTTTATTTACCTGCCCCCACAAGTTTTTGCGGCTTACCCATCAGGTATTGCAGGTACCTGACCCAGTGCAGGACTCTTTCAGTGTTATTTATGATCTCCTACTAGTTTTATTTCTCCAACAAAATGTTACTATTTCGCTGACAATTATTTTTCCAGTCAGCCAGAAGCTGTGTAACTGTGACAAGCAAAAAATACTAGCTGTGCATGCCTTTAGTATTAGTGGAGGAGTCTGGTCATGGAACATGACCAAGGAATAGATACGAGAGTTAAGTTGCAAAAAATTACTTCCATTTTCAAGTCAACTGTTCACTGCAGTTGCTGTTTTCAATGGAGTAGTGTAAATTTGTGGCCTGTTATGGCAAAATATAGCTTGAGAAATCATAGTGAATGCATTTTCAAGTCACTCACAACTTGTTCAAAATATCACAATACACTGCAATATACCACAAAAAAAAAATACCACCGCAATGTAAGTTTTCATCAATATCGCCCAGCTCTAGTCAGCATCAGATGTCAGACATCATTTGATTCAAGATCAAGATTCTTCTGGTTCAGTCAATGTTACAACTCTACATATTTACCAGAAATGTTTTCAAAAATAATGAATCATTAAGGAGTTTTTTATTTCATATTTAAAAAGCCATATGTGGATGTTATAGGCTTCCAAATGAATTTTTGTACAAATCTAACCTCTCCTAAGCAAGTGAGAGCAATTGGCTAAGATTAAAAAATTATGTGAATTCCTTATTACTATTTGCACTTGAAAGTATAAAGAGAATATAAGTGTTACCACTGGCAAGGTGAAAAACTCCATTTTACCTGACTTTTTAAAGATTATGGACAGAATAAATAGTTCAGAAGTTATTAAGTATTTTGGAGAAAAAAAACATTTTAGGCACAGATGTCTCTTAGATCTTGGAAGACTAAATGAAGTTGAAATATCTTTGTATACCTTTGCTCTCCTCTTTCTTTTGTTGTTCCACTTCTATCACTGCCTCCTCTTCATCACCATCTTCTCTCTCTTCTTCCTCCTCTTCCAGTCCCCAGTTGTTCCGCAGGTCTTGATCTACCTGCCCGACACCTGGAGCTAGTACCAATGGAGATGGCACACTGACACATTAACTGGTTAAGGTCCCACAGTGAATATTAAGTACCAGAAAGAAATGATTAAGACTCGTATGTTGTGTCAGATTAGACAAAAAAAGACATTGTGTGGCTTCATATTTGCAGATTCTGTTTGTTGGATACGTCTGAGGGGGGTCTTTGTTTTTTTGGATGATGTCATTGGCTTGTTCTGTCACATCAGTCATCTCCACCGGAGTCTCATCCATTTTCAGGGCTGTGATTCTCTCCTGGGGCAGAGACTCTGCAAAACCACATCTGCCACCTGCTTTCCTGGAAAATACAAAAGATATACACCCGCTACAACATCTGACAGACCACACCATAATGGAAAGTATTAAATACTTAGATTTTACAGTATATCTGGGAGATAAAGTGATATCCCAGCTCACCTGGCCACCTTGTCATTCTCTAGGGCTTTGCTGATGAGCTCGGTGATTTCAGACACTTTGACGCTAGCTATTTTACTGCACCTCAAAACCTACAACACAAGAGCAGAACACTAGTAATTAGAGATACACTGGACACGTTAACTACAGGAAAATCCAATGACTACTATCAGGCTTCTCAACTGGAAATTATAGTATTTAGTTTTACCGGACTTCTCTGGTGCGAACACTCCTTTGACAAAAAATACTTTAGTAGAATTAGTAGAAGAATTTACTAAAAAGGTGCAATGAAAAGCACTGAAAGGTGTGAAAATTGTTTTTTTTGCACTTGGTTTTAAAGCATATCTGTATTTAAATGATTCAAGGCAATATGATTTACTGAGGTTAGTGGTAGGCATTATTATTTTTTATTATTTACATTAAATAATTTGTGTATCTGCATTAAATTAAGACAATGGCTACTGCCACAGTACTGTGGCACAAAATATTGGTTTGTCTATTGCCACAGACTAATCAAATGTTAGCATTTGTACTAGAGCCAATCAGGGATACTGTCACATGTCACATTATTCTCCAATTGCCACAGCACTGTGGTGATATATGGTGTATACTTCAGTGCATTTTTTGTGCATTTTGCTACCACAGTACAATGGCAATTGATGGAAGAAATTAAAAATTAGGGGTAGTATATAGTATAGAATCAGAATTATTGTTCTAAATACTCTATATGTTGTTTTATGGTGTTCTTTGCTCTGGAGCCTGGAGAAGGTGGGTGGTGCTACATGTTAGATGCAGAAGTGTGCTGTGTGACTTCTCAGTTCTGTCAGTTGATCCTGTGCTGTGATCCTGTGGAATTCTGCACTCTGAATGTTGTCCCAGTGGCTGATTTATATCTATATCGAATTTACCTACCGGCACCTCCCCATTTGAAAATCTTTAGGAATTTTTTTTTTTTAAATGCTACCCCAACCGGGAACTGAACCCTAGTCTTCCGTGTTTCAGACCAATGCAAGAACAGCCATAACATTATCTCCACTGACAGCTGTAATAATCTTGACTATAGTGACAATAGGGTGGCCATGGCTCAAGAGGTAGAGTGGGCTGTTGAATCCTGCTGTGTCCTAGTCAAGATCCTAGGGCTGTCCTAGGGCAAAACACTTCACCTACCTTGCCTTCAGTGCCACTCACACTGGTGTATGAATGCGTATCAATGTTCAGTGGTGGTTGGAGGGGCCATAGGTGTGAAATTGGAACCACACTTCTGTTAGCCTGCCTCAGGGCAGCTGTGGCTACAGGTGTAGTTTACCACCACCAGAGGGGGAATGTGTGAGTGAATGAATAATGGGTCAATAATGTAAAGCACTTTGGTAAATGGACTGCATTTATATAGCACATATTCCACACCTTCATGGTGCTCTGAAAGCACTTTGCAAAGCCTGACATTCACCCATTCACACACTCACACTCCACTAGGTGGCTGCTGCCATGTAAGGTGCTGCCAGACCCACTGGGAGCAATTTAGGGTTCAGTGTCTTGCTCAAGGACACTTCGACACGTGGACAGTCTGAGCCAGATTTGAACCGCCAACCCTTCGGCCATTGGACAACCAGCTCTACCAACTGAGCCATGGCTGCCCACTTTGGGTGCCTAGAAAAGTGCTATAGAAATCTAATCCCTTATTATTATTATTATTATTATTATTATTATTATCATTATTATTATTATTATTATTATTATTATTATTATTATTATTTAATCTCATGAGTTCCACCTTGTTTTAGATCTACTTTAGTTCATAAAAGTAGAAATTCTGCCCTGTTTGTATTAAAATATATTTATATACAGGCTGTAAAAAATAAACTAAATGTCAGACTTTTTAATATCGATACAATATCGCAAAATGAGATATCGCGATATATTGCAGAGCTGATATTTTCATACACCCCTAGTTATTTAGATTTTTTGAAAGGCTAGTTTATATATTTAAACATTTTCTTAATGTAATTTTCCTTTTTTTACACAAAGAAAAAAGTTTGGAGTCGACATTCGTTAAAGGTTATTATATTATTATTATTATCGCGAAATGAAATATCGTGATATATTCCAGAACCGATATTTTCTTACACCCTTATTCTTAATTATTGTGTAATATAACATTCAATAAAGATATTATTTTAGAACAAAAATACCAGCTTCAAGTGTAAAAAAGACTCGATAAATGGTCACATGTCGGTCCTGAAAACATGGCAGTGCAGCTCAGTCGCTCCATCTTCCATTTCACTGGTACATTCCCTCCTTCCTTTCCTCATTTGTTGCTTATTTGCTCCGTCACATGTTTTTAATTTCCAGCTTCGTGTGTGTGTGCGTCTGTAGTGCTTCTGTTTTACTGATGAGGCGTTCACTGACACGTTCCACAGTGTGTGTGTTTTAGATGAGGCTGTAGATGGTTCATGTGCAGACCAGGTGAAGCATGAGCTGATTATTGTTCTTATGTATCTGCCGTGTGTAATCAGCTCTAAGTGAGGTGATACCATCCAATCCCTCCTCTGTGTGTGTGTGTGTGTGTGTGTGTGTGCGTGTGTGTGTTGGGCTTATGTAAATGACGGATCTGATTTCACCCACAGTTTGTCGTCTCTGCACAACAAACAGGAAGCTGAATAAGAGTCTCAGGCGTCTGAAATGCATTTATTCTGTTGCAGTTGCAGTTTTTCTACCTGGATTTAAAAAAAGTTTAACCCTTAAAGACCCCGAGCTGCTTTTACAGCAGTTCCCAAATGAATTTTTCCTCAATATTTAACCTTTTAAGTGCTTTATCATGATCATCATATTTTGAGTTTTTTCAGTGTAAATCATGTATTTTTCTATATTTAATTCACTGATCATGTAGATGTTCATTAAAACTCAGATTAAAGTTGAGGATTATTTTATCAGAAACACAGAAATCTGAAGAAAATGAGATTTTTCCATCAAATCTGTCATTAACTGAATGTAAACAGAAGTGTCCGTCCGCTGTCATTGATCCAACTCCATGGGTTTTACTGCTGAATCAGTGTTGGAGAACAGGGGTGTCAAACATGCAGCCTCTGGGCCAAAACCAGTACACCAAAGGGTCTGATCCGACCCGTGGGAGGAATTTGTAAAAGGCAAAACTAACACTGATGATATTAACAGTCAATCCAATCTGCTTGATTTCTACAGCACATTAAACAACAAGAACATTTCCAAAGTGTCACACATCATAAAGACAGTAAAACAATTAAAGAAAAAAACAAAAAACAATAAATAAGTACATAAAACTACAACAATGCTCTAAAATCAATAGTTAAAAGTACTAAAACCAATAAAAATAAATAAATAAGTAAATAAATAACTAAAAGTCAAATCATTTTTCAGGGGTCACATACAGAACAGTTTGATCTTCAGTGGGTCAGACCAGTAAAACACCGTCATAATAACCTATAAATAATCACAACTTCACATTTTTGTCTTTTTTTTGGTGCAAAACAAGTACAATTATGTCTAAGTGAAAGTATCACCCACTTCCTTTTTTCCCCAAATACTTTTACTGAGCGACACGGTGGTGCAGTGGTTAGCACTCGTGCCTCACAACAAGAAGGACCTGGGTTCGATTCCCGGGCGATCCTTG
>JAQQZY010000001.1:38044577-38052077 GCA_030068375.1 Ostorhinchus rueppellii
CCCCCCCCCCCCCCCCCCCCCCCCTCTCTCTCTCTCTCTCTCTCTCTCTCTCTCTCTCTCTCTCTGTGAGTGTGTGTGTGTGTGTGTGTGTGTTTGTGTCCAGGGAGTCACACAAAATCCGGAAAGAGCTGACTGCTGCAGCTTGGCATACTTATGTATTTTTGGTCAAGGAAAAGATGAGCAAAAACAGCATTGATAGGACCAATATTTTGGGAGATATAAGTAATTTTGGAATACAATAGCATTACAATTATGTTGTTATGGCCAGAACGCTTTGGCCATGGCTGCTGGACAAATGTGGTACAGCATGCACAAATATAGCATAAAAACTACCATATCTAGAACCTGTGGATCCCCCTGGGTCAACACGCCAGTCCATGTACCACCTAACAACTTTAGTCAAAGCAAGTCTCTGCACATTTTGTGACACTTGACAGTTTGCATGTCAGCACTTATGAGAGGACTGCCGCAAACTGTAGTCCAGTACCAATTCTTAATGAAAATAGAGCTTTATCATTGAATATTTGCACTGAACTTCAGCATGCTAAGCTTTTTGTTTTTCACAGTGTGCATATTGAAATTCTGTTCAGTTGAGCAGTGGTTTATATTATGTCATGACACCAAACATTGACTTGATGGTGCACAAGTAGATAAATTTAAAAAGAAGTCTTTTAACTGAGGGCATAAACAAAAATAGACCATAATAATGACATAAATGTATGTTATGTAAGGATAATGAAAATGAAATGTAATTATAATGCAATAATTATCATTGAAAGGATTTGTGTTGGAGTTTGTTATTATTTTTACTGCAAATGATCAATTTCAGATATCAATCATCGGTCAGCTTGATACCTAATAATCAGTATCAGCCCTAAAAAGAACATACTAACACTAGGATACACTAGTATGAAAGATTGTAGAACTTGTTTACCTTTTTAACATCATTAACTACCTATTTTAGTCTTAGGTTTGTAAAGTGAGTTGTTTTGAATGTTTTTCAGCTACATGTTAACATATGCCACTGACAGGATATATGGATTTGTGTGTGTCCTTGTAGCTTCAACAGCAGCAACATCTCCCCCGACAGATGGGCCAGGGCCAGAGGAATCCATACCCACAAGTCAATCAGTACCAAGGTGAGACACATGAGCTGCACACAATGTATGGAAATAAAACAATGTATGGCAGAGCTTCAATAGATTTTCTAAAAAGCCAAGACCTAATAGAAATTATTTTAGCATTATACTGTATTGATGAAAACTTAAGTGAATGGATTCTTGCTAAATCAGTTTCTAATTTTGAACATAGAATCCAGATGGTTATCATATTCACACCACTGTTTTTCAATGTGCACTGATCAGCAATGACTATAACATCATACATGGCAGGACAGATTTTACAGTTACAAACATGGAGAACATGTATGCAAGCAGCCACACTGAGTGAACGTCACCCTCATCACCATCAAACATTGTCATCTCTCTGTCGCTATCAGATACATCAGTTGGTGCGCAGATGCTCTGCACCCTCTCTCTCTCTCTCTCTCTCTCTCTCTCTCTCTCTCTCTCTCTCTCTGGAAAAAAAATCCCAGAATATTCCTGCTCTGCCTGTTACCACGGCAACGTGTCTGTCCTGGATCCCCCAGAGTTCCAGTGAAGTCAGAGAGATGGATGAGAGGAGGGAAAGAACAAGAGGGAGGGAGGAATAGGTAGATGGTCTGGTAGGTAGATGGAAGAAAAAAATAAGCAAAGGAAGGAAGAAAGTAGAAGATGAGTGGGTGAGAAAGATGGAGAGATGAATTAAGGGAGGGGGAGAAATTCTAAAGCCATTTATAGCCATCAGATAGTCTGTCTGCAACAAGAGACAACACGAAAAAGAGGGAGTTTTAGCAAGAATTTCTGGCCTAGAAATGCAATCATTCTAGATATTATCACCTGCAGTCAAACAACCTCAAACTAAAACTGTTATTTATATGAGAAGTAGTTTTGTCTGGTGCAGTCTTGTGGCTACCTCTTTTTTGGGGAGGTGTTTCATTACCTGCTACTCTGTGATGCTTGGACTTCAAGGCTGGAGTGTGTTATCCTCTTTAAGACTGCTCTTTTACAGTATCAGTTCAAGTTATGAGGTGAGGGATTAGTAGAATAGTGTCAGAAGTAGGTTTATTAGAGGATTTAGAGCCATTTCCTCACTAGCAGACCTCCATCGCTCTGCAACTACCAAAGCTCGAATAGGAACAAAGTGGAGAAGTGAAGTGTTGAAAGGTATAGTGTTTAGTTGTATTTTTGCATGCTTGGACCTGAACTAAATTGAGAGGGAAGCATTCATTTTAAAGAGTAAAAAAAGTTGTCACAGAACATAAATCTTTGCTGCTGGCACTCTTATTATGATTCTTCTTATGTGCCATTTAGTTATTTAAGAGGATTTCAGTTACAGATTTTGAAGCATATGTGGGCAAAACAATTGCATTAAGGCCAGAGGCAGCCTGTGACCCATAGTGTCCTCAAAGAAAAAAGAATACAGAAATATGTATCACAGTTGGTATGCAAATCCTGTGTATAGACAGAGGACCCATTTCTTACAAGAAACCAAGGATTCTTAGTCTTCTGTAACTTAAAACCCACATTGTTAGGAATATTCTGAGGACCACTTTTTCAAATAAATAACAAAATGAAATGCAAAAAATAATGTCATTCATTGCTGACTGCCATTGTGAATCCAAATTTATAGTATTACATGTTTTGTTCTTTTGGATCTTCTGCAGGGCTGCCTCCCATTAGCCCCCTTTTTTTATTTCAAAGTAGCTAAAAGTAATGATATCGTGAAATCATTTGTTGTAATCAAGCTCATTTAGAAATAACAATTACATGCTTACATATAACCATTGATTCTGCAGCCCATTACATGGTGCTCAGAGGTCAACTGGTGGGCCAAGGCCCACATGTTGAGCTGTTATTGACCGTGTATACAAGAGGTTGGGCATGATGTCACCCTTTGGTGCATGGGGTGATGGGTGATCTAAATTTTGCAGTAAATATCATCAAAAATTTACTATAATTATTATGTGTAGTGTAAATTATTAAACACAACTACAGTCATGTTGTCTATCTAGAAAAAATGTTGAAATAAATATTTGTGGAGCAATAATTTCAAGATTAACTTCAGCACTTGTCAGAGGATCAAGGTAAAATTAAAAAAAAAAATAGAAAGAGAAAAATTCATCTTAGAAAAGTTCAATTTATATCTGGGAACCTTGGCTTTTGGAGGCCATCATCTCGTGGCAATCAGTCATTACATCGACAACATACAGAAATATTATTTTTTTTTATTTATACACTATTCTAACTTTATAATATACTATTTTAACTTTAAGAAATCTATTGAGACAGTTTGCTTGTGTTGAAGAATATTTGGCTTTGTTTTTGATGCATACAAAAGATTATTCAGCTCTCTATGTTCCAGTTGTGCCCCTGTACTTTACCTGTCGATATGGCCCTGTAGAAAAAAACTGTTGCTTATCCCAGTTCTAAAGACTTTTTTCTTTCCTAGGCCCTCCTCAGGAGCTGGCATCCAGGAGCCAGGCTCTGCAGAACATTCGCGCTGCTCGTCTCTTGCAGCAACAGCAGAACCAGCAGCAGATGGTCCAGATGAGCTCTGTTCAAGGCCAGGGGGGCTCTGTGGGACCCCAAAATGACATGGGCCTCCCCTATAGCAGCCAGGGTTCCAACCAGGGTTCCCTTTATGGCCTCAACCCCTCCATGAGCCAAATGATCCACCAGCAGCAGCACCAAAGCCAAGGTGTCCAAGCCTCCATGGGACTTCCAACACAGCACAACCAGGCTGGAGGGCCTCCGCGGCAGCCAAGTGCAGTTCCTGGAGTCACAGGTATGCCTGGAGGCCCTGGAGGTGGTGGAGCAGGAGGGTACGGAGGACAGGGGATGTTAATGAACTCCATGACCCAGCAACCTCTCAAAGGACCTCCTAATTCCAAAGCCCAGGCACAGAGACTGCAAAGCATTCTGGGAGCAGGAGGAGGCGGTGGGGGCATAGCAGCGGGCGGTTGGCCGCAGCAGCAGGGACAGAGTCTGCAGACCATGGGGGGAGGAGTCGGAAGGACTACAGGAACAGGTGGAGGGGACATGGTGGGGTTTGGCTCTGCACAGGGCTATGGAATGCAGCCGGGTCAACCCCCCCGCATGACCAAGCAACACTTTCAGGGGCCAGGACAGGGCATGAGCCAGGGGATGGACCCTAGGGTGGGCAACCCAGCTGCGGGAATGGGCCCAATGATTGGGCCTCACATGGGCGGTCAGCCTAGGACCAACCAGCCCCGGCCCATGGTCATGAACCAAGGAATGAACCAGGGAGTGATGGGCCAAGGGATGAGTGGGATGGCGGGGTTTGGACCAGGCCCTGGGGGACCAGGAATAGGGGCAGGGGGTGGAGGAGGCGGACCCTATGGACCAGGGGGAGTCGGAGTTGGAGGTCAGCCTCAGGGCTACCAGAGGACAGCGAATCAGGACATGTCATCCTACGGATATGGGGGCGGGCCCTCAGGAGGAGGAGCCTTTGGATTGGGCGATGGCTCAGGGGCAGAGCTGGACTCAAGCGATGGTTGGATGGAGGAGTTTTTCCCAGGCCAATAGCCAAAGGGGAAACTAGAGATCAGGTTTTACTGGATGAACTAAACATAGGAGAAGTTTTAAAACCAGAAAGGATGACATGACACAGACTTGTGACCGGCATGTTTTTGTTTTGTAAAACATGTGTAAGGTCCTAAATGAGTTCTTGTGTTATGTTTTGTGTGTGTGAGTGCTGAGGAAAGAGATCATTACGTCTCGTGCATATTAATGAAAACCCATATAGAGATTAAGATGTGTGTTTCCATTACTTTCACTTTCTTCTTCTTGAATGAATTTTTCGTATGTTCTTGTGCCCCGTTTACATATTGCTTTGAGCCTGGCCTTCGGCAAGGGCTGATTGGATGCCACAGACTGATGAAGGGGAAGGAAGACATGTTCTCAAGACAGCAATTTATTTGAGTTTATGTGTTTGTGCCACCCAGCTCATTGCTTTAGATCTCACAAATAGGTGAGGAGCTGAAGGGAGTAGAAAGCACTTTCTGCTCCCATTTCCTCTCTTATACCCCCCTGTGCCAATACTTAATCTTTCACACATGCTCAGAAAACCACACATATCTGTCTCCTCGACTCTGTTCTCCTCAATTGATCTCTTTCTCCATCATCCTCCTTCTCGTCTTTCTTCCTCCCCTCATCCCCACCCTCTCTAGAGACTCATTCCTGACACTCAGTACTCCCATCACTGTTTAAATTGAGAAACATCACAGCAGAGCAAATGATGCCCCCCTAATGTGCCATGTGAAGGCACTCTGCCCTCTAGTGCTTTTGGTAAGTAACTGACTTGGGTGTCTGTTAGGTAGGTTTTTTCTTGTGTGCACATTTATAGGGAGGTAACAATAGTGAAAGACAGAGGGAGAGAAAAGGCAGCTAAAGCAAGCTCACATACATATGGCAACAAAAAAAAAACAAGCTTTTGTGAGAGAGGACAGGCAGAACGGCATATGTGAGAGGCAGCTAACAAAGTGTGACACAAACCACATCATACACATCAGGCTGGCACGAGAATAAATCGTCTCTGGGCACTGAATGTACTCAAGCACCACAAGTGACTTTTTCTTTTTAAGTAATAAAAAAGTAAATAAGGTGCTCGTAGAAAGCCGATCCACATTTTTATGTTTGTTGCTTTTTCCTCCCTAACAATAATGTTGGTCAAAAAAAATTTCAGTTAAATTAGCTTCTTTTTTTTTTTTAGTTTGTCTTGATTTTTGGGGGGAAAAAATATATAAAATCTGTTTGTGCTCTCATTGAAGCACAGCCTTCCCTTCCATTGCAATGCTGCTGGTTGTCAATTACAGCAGGCCTAGCTTTTCTTGTACCACAGCTACACCACACCCCTCCATCCAACTTAACTCTGCTATACTGTTAACACGACTGTGAAGACATACAAGTTGTCACCTTCCAGCTCTTTATGAGGAAGATGAACCACTACAACACATTGTTCCCATTTGTTAGACAGTAGAGAAATGTCAGACAGCTGATGGGCATAGATGATGAGGGCTGTTAGCGCTAGTTAGCATCGCAACAACCAGTGCTTCCACTCAAGTTGCCTCCTCTCTGAGCTTTCTTTAGCCACAAAGTAGAAATCTCATCAACTGTTTTTTACCCTAATGGCTGAGTAATATTTGTGTGTCATATAGGTCTGAATACACTAGTTGTTGTCATGACACCTTCATTCCCTTACTGGTTTTGTAATCTTGGTTAAAAGCTGAATGAAAGTGAATGTTTGTATTTAGCTCATCAGAGTGTGAGTTTAAAGGGTGATGCTGTAATCAACAAACCAAAAAGCCTTCTTCTCTATAAAGTCACTCCTTACCATCAACACATTTGTTCTCACATTTGTTAGTGTTGTATAATCCAGCCCTTTAAATACAAACTTTATACCATGCCTGTCATTTTCCTGCATTTTGGTAGCAATCACAATCAAGACTTTATACTTTCATTTTGTTTTTATATTGAAGTTGAAGTCCTCCGCGGCACAGTGTGGAGTCTGAAAGCCAAGGTGCGGTTGTAATGTTCCCAGTCTTATCAGAGGAAGATGGTCAGCTAAAACATCCCACAGTCACCCTGAGAGTCTGAGGTCATGCTGGATAAAGTCTGGGTTTGAACAAACCTTACTTGAGCAAAAAGCAGCAGAACCCTCACCATTTCATTGCCCATGCTTCCAAAACTTATGACTCAACTTTGACAATAAGCAAACAATGTTGGAGCAGTGAAATAGAGGTGTGTGTGTTCAGGAAAAAACCTAAGGTTGCCCTACTCCAAACTGGAGCTGCAAAGGTAGAGAAAAAAACTCTTCTAGGTGGGTGTTTTTAATCCTTCTTCTAAACAGAGGTTCACATGGTTTGATACCCTTTCAGGAAGAGAATGGAAGCTTCCTCCAAATATCATTATGTACCGGGACCAAGTCTGTAGACAACATTTTAAAAGAGTTGTTGTTGTTTTTTGTTCTGTTTTGTTTGTTTGGTTGTTTTTTTTTACTGGTGCTGACATATATGTGATTATGAGAAAAAAATATATATAAAAGATATTGGCTATTTGTAAATATGTTTTTACAGGTTTAAATACATCAGATAATACAGTCTCTACTCTGTAAAGAATTTACTGTTTGTTGGAAAATAGAGAAGTATTTTTATTTTGAAGTTTTTTGTTTTCACTTTTAACCCATCTGAGCTATGCCGTTGCACTTCAGACAATGTCTTACTACTAATTTGTATTGTAAACCTCCTCTTTTTTGAAATTTTTTTCATTTGTTTTTCTAGTTGGAGATTTGACTCTGTTCTTAAGCAGTGCTTATTTCTTTTTATCCTGTACAGAATTCTGAAATGTTAACAAAAGATAATTACAAAACCTTTCTTTTTTT
>JAQQZY010000001.1:38054577-38056668 GCA_030068375.1 Ostorhinchus rueppellii
CTCACATTACTCCAGTAGTCAATGATCAAACTATCCAAGTGAATAAGGAAAAAAAGAAGTTATGACATTAACTTTGTTCAAAATCACTGTAGTCTATTGGTGGGATGCCATCACTTCACAGGTAACATAATTGGCATGCATAATGGGAAATGTACCATACTTTCCAGTTTATAAGCTGCTACTTTTTTCTCCCTTTGAACTCTGCAGCTTATACAATGATGCGGCCCAAGTATAGATTTCTTTTTACAGGCTACCAGCCTCCAGGGGGCGCTCTTAGCATGAAGCGCAAAAGCGAGACAGACAGGTGGAAGAGGTGATGCGCTGAGGTAGACACTAGTATTAAGATTAGCTCATTCACACTTCCTCATCATGGAAAACACATGAAGAAATGCATATGTATATACACTGAAGAAGAGGACTTCAGTGGTTTCAGTGGCAGGAGGAAGATGGAGACAGCATCAATGACTTTTCTGTTTTTTAACCAGCCATTTTACTGCCATGTTACAGACACTGTTTGGAAAAAAGCAGTGAAGTTATGTAAATAAATATTTAAATAATCTTTCTGTTAACCATCTTTCTGTGTAAATATCTAATATCACAACGTGGACACCTGTGGCTTATAGTCAGGTGTGATTTGACCTCAGTTGCAGCTTATAGCCTAAACAATATGGTAGCCTTTTAACTTATTTATTATAAGACAATCAGATCTTTTAAGCTCTCACAGGCCACATAAAATGATGTGGCAAGCCATATTTGGCCCACAGGCCTTGAGTTTGACACATGTGCTAAAGAGTCATTTATGGAGTGCCACAAGGGTCAGTCCTCGGGCCCATTTTATTTAAACTGTATATGCTGTCTTTCGGAAACATCATTAGAAAACATGGTATTAATTTTCACTTTTATGCAGATGACACACAACTGTATTTAAACCTGATCAGATCAGAAAAGTGGACAGACTAAGTGCCTGCATCCGAGACATAAAAACCTGGATGGCCCCTAATTATCTTTTACTGAACCCTGAGAAAGCAGAGGTCATTATAATAGGCCCTAAAAATGTGAGAGACTCCCTAACCTACCAGATAGTCATCCTGGACAACATAAGTGTAGCCTTCAGCACTACACTTAAAAACCTAGGAGTTCTGTTTGACCCAGATCTGTCATTTAAAGCTCATATTAACCAAGCCTGTAGAACAGCTTTTTTTCCACCTGCATAATGCTATAGCCAAAATTAGTAATATTCTGTCTACAAACAAGGCTGAAAAATTAATTTATGCATTTGTCACATCCAGACTAGATTACTGTAACTCCCTACTTGCAGCGTGTCCTGAAAGTTCACTAAAAAGTTTTCAACCAGTTCAAAATACAGACAGAAATAAATGCTTTGACGCATGGGTGACTCACATTGTCCAGAAAGTCAAATCGACTTGTGACAGTGACTTGTGTAGACTTCACTGGCAAATATCCCAAGATGCACTTCATGCTACTCTTGAATGCAATGGTGGCTTCTGTGATAAATGGTAAATGGACTGCACTTATATAGCACATTTCCACACCTTCATGGTGTCTACAGCACTTTACAAAGCCTCACATTCTCACACACACACAAAAGTAAGCAGCTGCTGCCATGCAAGGCCCGCACCCCCAGACCCTACTGGGAATTTAGGGTTCAGTGTCTTGCTCAAGGACACTTTGACATGTGAACAGCTGGAGCCAGGATTCAAACCTCCAACCCTTTGGTCATTGGACGACTCGCTCTACCAACTGAGCCACAGCCGCCCAATATGATGATAACTTAATTCAGAGATGTTTAATTGAGTAGATGACCATAAGGTGATGATGTGATATAATGTTAGAACATGACTGAGAGACAGAATATTGAGAAATACATCTTTTATCCGAATATGGGATTCAACGAAATGTATTATTCATTCATTCATCTTCTGAACCCGCTTTATCCTCACTAGGGTCACAGGGGTTGCATGGAGCCTATCCCAGCTACTTAAGGGCGAAGTCAGGGTACACCCTGGACAAGTCGCCAGTTCA
This sequence comes from Ostorhinchus rueppellii, assembly GCA_030068375.1. NCBI lineage: Eukaryota > Metazoa > Chordata > Actinopteri > Kurtiformes > Apogonidae > Ostorhinchus > Ostorhinchus rueppellii. Next base: position 38,056,621 of record JAQQZY010000001.1, read on the forward strand.
TCACAGGCTGACATATAGAGACGAACAATCACTCTCACATTCACACCT
>JAQQZY010000001.1:38065237-38075717 GCA_030068375.1 Ostorhinchus rueppellii
ACTGGAGTACCCGGAGAAAACTCACGCAGACACGGGGAGAACATGCAAACTCCACACAGAAAGGTCCCAAGGTCCCGCCTGGTCCCAAGGTCCCGCCCCGGCACCGTGTCCCCCTCCATACATAATAATTCTCTAAATTTGTTCCTGTTACTTACATCTCCCCTTCATCAATGCTTTTTCACCTCTCGAAAGTGTTTGTGTTTCTTTCAAAATTTTCTTGATTTCCACTGAGAATATTTAATGCAGAAATTGAAAAGGTAAATTAAAACAGCTGGATGGAAATGCACCCACTGCCATTGAAGAACACTTTTTTGTGTGGCCAAAGGTGAGCATGGAAGAGGATATCCTTTATCTCCAGAGGCAGGAAGATTTGTTTGTAGCTGTTGGTTGTCATTTGCTGACATGGTTGTTTCCTTCAGGTTTGCACATAAGTGCATGGAAATATGACAAGACTGCAGCTGCTCTTTAGATATGTTAACAACCATTGTTCATTTGAAGGTATTAAAAGTTATCCTATAATTATGTCAATTAACTTCATTTAATCTAGATACAATTTCCTCTTCCTGTGAATTTTTATGTTAACCTGACGAGTCTGTTGCAGGTAGAAAAACATATTTGATCTGTTTGGAAGATGTGCATGAATGTATAAGGAATGAATGAGTGAACAAGGAAGAGCTTAAGAGTGAGCAGTAGCCAGCAGTCTCTAAGTGCTGCTGCAGTCCCATTACTCAGCATGTGTTTGTGTATTTCTCTGCAGTATTTGTTTCCGTGCTCAGCTCCAGTCTCAGTGTTCAAAGTAACCTCCAACTAAAACATTGCTGACATTTGATATTAGGTCTTTCCCTACCATATTATCATAAAAGGCCTCCATTTGTTATCTTCACAGAAACTATGGATTATGAAATATAAGACTAATCAACCTTGAGGGATTAAGCTCGAACTGTTGTATCACACAGCCATCATTTTGAATTTAGCATAAGCTGTTGGTTTTTCCCACAGCTCTGCCTCTCTGGTGTTTTCTGAAAGTCTGAAATTACAGCTTTAGAGTTTTATGACAACAAAAGTACACCAAACATTACATAATTCCGTGAGAGTGGATTTGATCTTTAAGCTTTTGTATGTAGCTGTATCACAGGCTGAAAGAAACATAAACAGATGTGAGAAATCTGATTCCTCCCACAAACAGTAATCTAATAGAAAGAGAGGGAGAGGGACACATAGAAAAGCCATTTGTATAATCAAAGCACAACACATTTGACAATTACCTAAACTGAATGAGAACTGTTTGTGGAAAAGGATGATGAATTCATCTGGTTTTATAGCAAGAGCAACCATGGGATTGTGTAGTAATTCATATTCTATTTGAGCTTCAGTTCCAAAAGCTTAATTACACTCATTACCTTTGTGACACAAAAACAAAAAAAACAAAAAGAAATAGAAATAGAAAGGCACTGAGTCGAGTACTGTACATACCTCAGCCAAGGCCCAACATTCCAAAATGTGCTCCTGAATGTAATGGGTTTGTCCCACTCCACCACCAGTGTTAAGAGACCAAGACAACACCCTGACCTCGGTCTCTGTGTCAAGTTCAAACCAGATATAGAACACATGCATTATGGTAACCATGTTTTTGAAATAATTACACTAGAATGTGGCTGACATATATTATATGACAAATCAGTTAATTTTCTTTCCACAGTACAGAAAAAATCTTAAAGTTGATTAACCCTTAAAGACTCGAACGTTATTCTTCTTTTCTCTGAGCTTTTATGAATATCTACAGGATTAATAAATTAAATGTTGAAAAATACCTGATTTTCACTGAAAGAAAAACCCAATATACAGAAGACAACATTACAATAAATGGTGATAAAGCACTTAAGGATGGTTAAATATAGAGAAACATTCATTTTGGAAGTGACACATATGTCCCAGTGGGTCCTTATGGGTTAAAGGGGGAAGATGTATATTTTTATTTTAAAAATCCAGTCTAAAATCTAGTGTAAACATCCAACTTTAGCTAAGTTTAAGTTTGGATGTATGTTAGTGACATACATTCATACTTTGTGTTCTGCTTGTCACAACACGTCCTTCCCCTCTGCTAACAAAGCGAACTAGCAACACCAACATATACACAAGCTGAATGAGTTGCACACAGAAGTGGCTGATAGCTGCCAAATAACTGAAGCTAACAATGTGAAAAGAGTACCGTAGATAATAAGATAAAAATGTAAATAAATGTAAAAAAAATATATAAATACATGTTCCAAAGTGACTTGTGCAGTTGTGTGCAAACACTGGAAAACAGCTTGTTTTCCAGTGTGATTGCAGCTACAACCTAGCTGGCACTGAAACTAGCACTGAAACTGGCACTGAAAACCTCCATCCATTGTGAAGAAGCTCTGTTTTGTACAGTGCTCATGGTTATCCACTGTAACTGTCTTGTGTAAAGGGACAAAGGCTTCAGCTGGGACTCACCAATTAGCTTGCTTGACCTTTTCCCAATCTGATGTAAAGGGTTCTTACTGCTGATAAAAAGGCTTTTCAATCATGTCACCAGGGAAAAATATTAAATGAATTCAATAAAAGCCAGTAGAAATAAGGTCATCATGGTTTTGATGAATATTGGATGTTGTACACTGATTTGTGATTGAGGGTCAAGGACCTCAGCTCCAAAGTGAAGCCAATTTAGAAGTATCTTAAACATGTAATATTACTGCCACTGAGTTGACCCCAAAAAGCCACGGCTCCCATTAACTTGTGGAGTCATTCTGCTCTCTTATTTAGACTCTGTAATAGTTGATCTGGTCCATCTTAAAATTATTCCTCCATTAATTAGATCTCAGATCAGATAAAAGGGTTTGATGTCTGAGTCTGTCATTCATTCATTCATTTATTCATTCATCTTCTTTATCCATATTAATAAGTCCTGACAGACTTCTTGTAGTTTACAGGTTCTTTTTACAGGACTATAGAATTAATTTGTTACATAATACTTGAAGTTTTGTGTTTTAGTGTTTTAACAGTAAGTTAGTGATTTATTTGTAAGTTAGCTACCATACTGTAACATTTTCAGTATAGCATGTGAGCTCACCTCTTGCCCCACAGACACCTGTAGGTCCATTCCTTTTATCTAAATATGGTCACTTCCAGCTCCAAAATGGAACCAATAACCAAATCACAGAGTAGTAGTTTCAAAACAGCAGGTCAGAAACCAATGGGTGACAAGACGGTTCCTCTTTTCCATGAATTATATACCGACTATATAGAACTGGTTTGTAAATAAAACTGAAGTGAAGGGGACTGAATCAAACCTAAGCATGGTCATGATGTCAACAAAAAATGAATATAAGTTTACCCAAACAAAAAATTGAAATTAGACCAACCTCATGCACTGCAAGACAACCATTTATTAAGTGGCATGAAAATCAGTGGAACAAGTTTTACATAATCCTACAGTGCTGTCAAGCTGGCTGAGCATCCAACATATCAAAAGTAGCAAAACATAACCCCCTTAGCACATGTAATAAACTACACAAATAAAAGCTAGTTAGCAATGAATGCCCTGAAAATATTACTGATATGAGGAAGGTGAACCAGAAAGACATGTGAACCTTGGTGTGAAAGGAAAGTAAACGGTATACTATTCCAAGCAGCATCTAATGTTACATAAAACATTATAATAAAAAATAAAAAGAAGCTGGCCACATTTCCTGTCTTGATCTTTTTACTTGAATGCTCTGGTTACATAAGAGGATGCAATGTGGCCTTGGTGCCAATTTATTTATTTCTAATTGATCTGGCCACCAAGCTTGTACTTGTTAGTATAGCAAATCCACTTACTATATGATGGAAAACATAGTTATGGGATTAAAGGGGATTGCAGCTGTTTGTGTGCTTTGTCCCAGTGTTTGAGCTGTGGAACACACACATCCAGCTGTAATACATCACTGATTGTGCATTTTTGGGGAATACCTCACTACTGTATCAGGACTTCTGGCTGTTTGTGTTTATATTCATTTCACTCTTGAGATCACCAAGCGAGCAGGACAGTTGTTCTACTCTGACCCCTAAGTACACTCTGCTGTATGTCTCTGTAACCTGAGAAGTGAGATGGCAAGAGCGAAGTGAACAGGAAAAGCGAGATATGAGGGAGTAGGGAGGGCAGATAAATGAAAAGAAAGAAGGGGAGAAAGAGAGAAGAGGAAGAAGGGTATTCACAGACAGATGGATGGATAATGTGCTTATGACTCAAGATTCCCCAGGAGACGCTGCTGTCTGGCTGTGTCACTCAACACTTTCATCACTAAGCCCTCCTCCCTGCTCTCTTTGATCATATCTCAATCCTCCATTCATTGTTTTCTGCACTCATGACTTTATACCACACTTATTTCAATGGCCACCTTTACCTTCTCGCCTTCCTTTAGGCATCCTTAAACATCCTCAGGCCTCTCTGATGGCCTCTCTTCTTCAACCATCATTTTCTCTAATGGACAGTGCTAATGTCAATCATCAACCACATCCATCTGGACAAGATTCTTCCCTGCAGCTGCTCACTTTGGGACTTGACAGGCCTGCTGAGATCACTCAGTCTCCCATTCCAGCAAATCACACAGAAATATGTTCATGCATTCATCCAAACCCAGGGGACATGCAAAAACATTTGCTCACACACTGAATCATCCAACATATTTTCCACCAGGGAACTAACAGGATAAAGGTAGCAGTGGCATGTACAGCAAAAGCTGCTCTTAATTCACAAATAAAGATTTCCAGTTACCCGCAAAACATTTGCTCTATCAAAAGCAATACTTTTCAAAAATATCTACTTATTAACAATACAAAAAAAAAGAAAAAAAAAACTTTGGTAGAATGAAGCCTGCATGTTTTTTTAGGAAAACGAATATCAATGTGTCTTTAGAAATAAAACTTATTTCAAATGTGTTTTTCACAGTGCACTGTACAAATCGAATGGAGAAAAAAAAAACAACTACTAATTGCTTATTTAGTTTTTGTGGCCCCTCCAAAAAAAAATCCTCAATAAGCAGCATGAATCCCACAACAAACAAAAGATTTCACTATCCACAATCAAAGCATGTGTCACATGTAGGAGGTATCTTTCATGCTCACTTCAGTACTTCCACTACTTTGGTTCTAGTTTCATTGTACAGTTCAGGAACTGCTTTCTGGGAAAAATACTTTTGGTTCGGAAGTCTGTAGCTCCAGTGTCTACATCAGAGAATGACAGTCCTGCTTCCAAATGCTAGCTTTTAAACCCATTGGGTGAATCTGGTGCTCTGCAACTGTAGCCAAACAGTTAGAGCTGGTTTTACTGTTCTCCCCAGTCCGTTTAAGGTGTCTGGACAACATGTGCCACTTTTATTTTCCTGCTGCATACTGCAGTTGTGTTCCTGTTATTTAGTAATTATGGAAAATAATCATTTTTGAACATTTATGAATCATTATCAAATCGTTACATGCCACATTGCGATGAATATACAGTGGCTTAAAGTTAACAGAATAACCAGCAATGTTGCACTAATAGTAATATCATGACAGGCCTGCACTGTCAAAAATGGCACCAGCTATTGGCTCCTATCAGAATCATCTATCCATCCATCCATCCATCCATCTTCTGTACCCGTTTTATCCTCACTAGGGTCACAGGGGTGGGGTCACGTCGTATGGAGCCTATCCTGTCAAGGTCTGATTCAGAACCAGAACTCAAAATGCAGAGTACAACACAGTGGAGTTCAAGGAATAGCAATTTATTATTAAACGCAGAATATATACAATAATGTGAATATTTCTGTGAGAGGAGATCCAGAGCTGGTGGTCGGTAAACGGAGCAAGGGGTTGAGAGCCAGGAGACAGGAGAGACACAGCAACAGTACAAAAGGGCAGGACGGAATCTAAACTGGAGATAGGCAGATTTCAAAAACCAGGCAAGCAAAAAAAGCAAAGCAATCACAATGAGAGGGCTTACGCTTGTACAGGTACCGTGTTGAAAATGGGTCTGAGGTCCAGGAGAGCCGTCCGATGAGGCAAAGGTGTCCAGTGTGGAGAAAGCAGGCTTGGTGGTCCAAAAACAGTCAATCAGGTCTTAAGGGCTTAGGCAAAGCTCGGTGGTCAAGGCAGAAAACAGATCAGGCATGACAAGGTGGGTAGGTAATCACACAGGGCAAATTACGAGCTGGCAACATTACAGAGGACACACAGGGTTTATATACACATGAGGGAGGGGAAACCAAATTACTCTCAGGTGGGGAAAACTAGGAACAGTTTAGAATAATCTCAAGAGTGGGAAACAAGCGGGAACAGGAAGCAAAGACACCGACAACACACAGGAGGAAGACTTAACAAAATAAAACAGGAAGTGACAAGACAAAAACACAAAACAGACTAGGACAGAGACATGACATATCCCAGCTACTTCAGGGCGAAGGCGGGGTACACCCTGGACAAGTCGCCAGTTCAACACAGGGCTGGCATATAGGCAAACAATCATTCTCACATTCACACCTATGGGCAATTTAGATTAACCAATTAACCTACAAATGCATGTCTGGATTGTGGGAGGAAGCCGGAGTACCCAGACACGCAGACATGGGGGAGAACATGCAAACTCCACCAAGTTAATTTAATTTCTTCATTTATCAAAGCACTCCCCCTTGAACTGCCACCTTATCGTGGTGGGGGAGTTTGAGTGCCTGAATGATCCCAGGAGCTATGTTGCCTGGGGCTTTATGCCCCTGGTAGGGTCTCCCATGGCAAACAGGTCCTGGGTGACGGGCCAGACTAAGAGCAGTTCAGAAGCACCTATGGATAAAATTAAACCAAGGACCGTGACGTCGCCCGGTATGGCGCAGCTGGGGCCCCACCCTGGAGCCAGGCCTGGGGTTGGGGCTCGTAAGCGAGCGCCTGGTGGCCGGGTCTCTGCTAACGGGGCCCGGCCAGGCTCAGCCCGAAGGGGCGACGTGGGTCCACCCTCCGGTGGACTCACCACCCGCCGAGGGATCCGTAGATCCGTAGGGGCGGGGTGCATTGTGGATTGGGTGACAGCCAAAGACAGGGGGCTCTGCGACCCGATCCTCAGACACAGAGTCTAGCTGTTGACATGGAATGTCAAAGCATTATTTATCAAAGCATGTTTGTGACACTTCTGTGCCTAAATCAAACTACAGCTCTTGCATTTGCATATTTTAATGAATTGTGTAGCCTTACGACAAACTGATTATGGCTGTGCTCCATGAGGTTGTTGTTGCTTTTATCGACTGTATTTAATCATGTCTCACTCATCCATCACCATCATATACTCATCCATCTGTTCATATTTATTCCCTAATAATTTATCTACTTTATGTAACATTTATTGATGTCTTAAACAATTCACTTATTCACTAATTCATCTATTGCATTTGTTCATTATCATTTTAAGTGTTCATACTGTACATAAATGCCCTCTCGTACAGTAGAGTATCTTGCAGAGTATTAGGTTGTTAGTAGAGTATTTCCCAGTCACGGTCCAGTACATTTAGTCTTTAATGATGTGAGAAGGGTATAAGGTAACTGCTAATGACAGACTCTTTGCCTCACTACTGTAGTCTTGAAGCCAAGAGGAGGGTTTTCATTTGTATGTATCTGATTGCCTGTAATGTACTTCCCACATATCCATATGGATCTGTGGATATGAAGCAAACATCAGCCAATAGTGGATTCACCATCTCTGAAACAAACTTTGACACTGTCATACATTTTTTACTTTGATCATCTTTTAACTACCTATGATTTATTGTTTTCCTTTTTGAGAAGCCTAGTAGTCATTGGCTTCTAGAACCAAGTTCTGCTTATGCTCAATGACAGAACTCCCTTCTACATCAATTAATTGACCAAACTGATCAGTCTTTAACTGTGCAAACAGCTGTTACATTGTTCAAATGTATGTAAGCTAATATGCATTTCCTGCATTTCCCAAATTATTGTGGATTGCCCAAGAGGAAGCAATTACCTTTTGCCTTTCAGCTTATCCATTAGGTATAACCCCACCAGAAGTAAGTCATGTCCATTACACCAACCAGCTCACCAACCACACTGCACCACAGCAAAACCCAACAGGGACCCGTTCAAAGGAGACACCCCTGTTATTGGAAATTAGAAACTGTTAATATTGACGTTTGGTGAGGCTTGAATGCAACATGCAAGCAATTTGGCTCATAACTCTGGCTAAGAGCCTATTAAGCAGCTTGTGGCCACAAGTGACATCATTGTTGGCCTCAGACCATATGTCTAATACCCAGAAGTCTCACTACCACCCTAATGTTTTTCTGTGTAATGTTTTGGTACACCAACTGAGGTCCCTGCCTCCAGTTGCATTTACTTTTATTTCTAGGTTGGCTTTCTGCACACACATAGAATACCAAGTAGTCTTTTAAATATATGTATGCTGTGTGTGCCTGTCCCTAACCTGTTCTCATTTGTCTGATCTGATTCCCTCTGGTAGGTAAATGGAAGTGCAGGACAGGAGTCGTTCGCCATCCCGCAGGACCAGCCGGGTGGAACAGGTGGTGGGAAGATGGCTGAGACGGTCCAGAGACTTAGGAAGCAGGTCTCACTCTTTGAGCAGGTGAAACAGTTTTTGTCCGGTATACAATAACAGAGTAGTTAGAGTATTGACTTAAATCTTCGTTGTGTAGTATGTAGGAGGATCTACTTTCAGAAATGTATTCTAATAAGTATAGCTAATAATTTTCTGTGTATCTTTTTATTATTATTATTATTATTATTATTATGTTTTCTTTATTTTAGAATAAATCTTTATTTCTACAAAGAGAACAGCTCTGTTTCCTCATGTTGTTACAGCAGCCCGTGACTACTCTTTTTCCCTTTTTATAGCAGGTGGAATTAAGATGCATTACTGTCACCTGGTATGTGTGAGTGTGGAATAGAGCCCTATCCCATTAACTCGCCCAGAACAGACAAAAAACTAAATACTGACACTAAAGACACTAATTTATATTTAGTACAGCCACTGAAGGGGAGGGTGGTTAGTGAATGAATTTGGTTGCAATCTGTACCTCACAGCCATTAAATGCTGTATATTAAGCATTTAATATCACCTTAATGTCTTCTTGGAAGAGAGAGAAGGGCCTGTAGGAATATACAGAAATGATATTAAATCACCAAGCCATGACAATTAGCTTTTTCCCATTTCTACAAAAACATGTCCCTTCATCCACTCTATTGTAAGAGTGTTGTTTGATGAAGTCTTTACAGTGACCAGTAATAAAAGCTGTCCGTAACAGATTTTGCGCCCCTATCTCCCAAAATGCACCTGTGATTCACCAAATCTTCTCAAAATCTTTTGTCACAGAGTAGATTTTTTTGTAGACTGTAGTCACATTTACTCTAAGTCTGCTTGAATTACATGCTGAGAGAGAATGTAGGGTATTTTTCCCAAATGGTGCCAAAAGATAGTGCACACTGAGGGTTCAGCATGATAATGTAATGTAATGCACATCCTTAAACAAAATCTGACTTTCACCCTTTCACCCTGCCCACTCAACCAAATGTTAGAGCACACTTTGACTCACTATATATTATAGAAAAACACATTTTACTTAATTCCACCTGTTTCAGCCATCTCTACCACTCGGATCACTCAGTAGAGTGGTAGAGATGAATACATTTCTAGAACATATGTCTAGAATATCTAGAATAAATGTTTATAACACATCTATTTTTGTTAAAAAATGTTTTTGATTGTTGTTATTAGTGCCCCAAGGAAATAAAAAATGTAAAGAAAACATTTTTTGATTGCTTTTTTCTTGGTGAGGATGTTGAAGGGTTAATACTGGGGAAGTACTGATATGCTTCAGACCTTTTTCAGATTGTTCATCGCTTCTCCATCTGTAACAAAAGGATCAATAAAGCAGCTCAATATGCTTGTATGTGTTATCTGAGGCCACTTCTCCATCTCCTATCCCCTCACAGCAGAAAGCAGAAGTATGATCACATCATCCCATCTGAGGTTTAACACTGGTGTTCTCACATACTGTTACCATAAAAAAGGATGGTTCCAATTCAGTGACAAGATGTGTCAGAAGTCATGCACATACCTCCGCCAAGGAGGTTATGTTTTACTGTGCGTTTGTTTCTTTGTTACCGACTTTGTTAGTTAGCAACATAACTCAAAAAGTTATGGACAGATGAAATTTTCATGAAATTTTGGAAATGGCACAAGGAAGAACTGATTAAATTTTGAGGATGATCCAGATGAAATCCTGCATTCTGGATCACTTTGAAATTTTTGTTAACATTGCGGTAAATGGAGCGTAAAAGTTTGATCGTCAATATTTCAGGTGATTACCAATGGATGTTCATGAACTTAGGAGACACTGCTTAAGGCAGGGGTGGCCAACCCTGGTCCTCGAGAGCCACAACCCTGCACGTTTTAGATGTGTCCCTCTTCCAACATACCTGA
>JAQQZY010000001.1:38093449-38107522 GCA_030068375.1 Ostorhinchus rueppellii
GATGTACAGCAAAAGATTGTATTTCCCCAGTCCTGTACTGTAATATCACAGTAATTGCTTTGTCATTGAAACTGTAAAGTTGTAGTACAGTTTATTTTGTTGTACAGTTGTGCTTTTACAACAATGCATTGTGATATCACAATGGGAAATTACAGTAAATTGTTGTGAGTACATTTCACAGTAAAATGCTATAATACTTGCTGTGAAAGTCATGCAAAACCTATCCAATAATTTACTGTGAATTGACAGCGAAGAATTTTACAGTGCAGGCCCCTCCTTATGCTTTCTGTTAAACTGGTGGTTGTTTTAAAAAATGAGAACGTACTCACTGCATCAGTTATGATTAAAGAAGTTGTTGGAACTGAAACATATTAAAAACGGCAGTAATTATCTAATGGAAGGATCTGGACTATTTACTATACTGTCCAGAGGGGAAAAAAAGTCGCACATGCAATATTTCACTGTGACATCTTTGGTTTTTATTACAGGAGACATTCACTGGCATCTGTTTTGCCACATAATACTTATGTTATGTTGCAATAAGGTTCATGATATTTTTTCCATTCATGGTTGCATTAATTTTTTATTTTTGATGATGGACAATCGGACCGCTGCATCAAGTCCTCATCACATCCTGAATTAGAGGCTGGACTTTATGGAGGTTTATCCATATTTGGAAGTGACATCTCATTCTCCCTGAACCATTCTGTCACAAACCTGATGATCCTGATCAATCCTGGCACTATCCAGTCTTTTTAATGTTAAAGACATGAGAGGACACTCACTGCAGTTAAAGTGAAATAACCTGTTCCATCTGAAACATTATTAACCACTGCAGTATTTACCCATGGAAGGATCTGAACTATTTGCTGAGTTAAATCCAGTGAATGTCTCCTGGAATCCAAACCAAAGATGTTGCAATGAAATACTGCATGTGCGACTTTTTTGGGGGGGTCGGGCAGTGTATTTAAATCCAGGTGGGGACATTTTTTTGCCATATTGTGTATAATAAATTAGCGTTCAACATCTATACAGCTCTGTAGGTGTGTGTACTTTCAGCTTTGCACAGTAGACCTATTTTGTGTATGTGGCAGGGTGTGAACGACGTGCTGCAGGAGCGCTTTGCAGTCGAGATGAGGTGTAATACAGCTCTGCGACTCGCCGCCCTGCACATTCAAGAGAGGCTGGCAAGTTGTGGGCAGTCACCGAAGACCAACCTGAAGATGATCACGTAAGAAATTAAATTGTACAATATAAGCTGGATTTACTACCTGGTTCACATATTCAAGATTAGTATCTAAATAAAATGGTCTCAAACAGATTTATAGATATGTTTAATCAGGTCAGGATGGTTTGTCATTGAGTGTTTATCCATAAATAATGTTTATTAAACACTAATTCAGAGCATTATTTTTTCTGAGAATTCCATATCCAGAAGACCAACTGCACTTGAATGCAATTGAATTGATTTAAGAAATAAGTGTTGACACCCAGCTCTACTTTTAGAATAACTCCTGTGTTATACAGGAACACAGGTTGTGTTTCAGGCACTGGGATTTATGCCAAGACTGAAAACAAACTTTATTAATGCTATTTTTGTGACTGATTAACTCTCTATTCATATTAATAAATGCATATACATCCTAAAAGCAGCTATAACATTAACTTGAACCTTAACATTGTGAATTGTTTGATCCAGGAAAACGTGGGGTATAGAGAACTTTGTGTCATCTACCTTACTACGAAACATGAGAGAGAAAGATCTGAGGAAGGCTGTAGGTTATCACATGAAGAAGTGCCAATCCCAGTACGATCCCAAGCAGAAGGGCCTGTCAGTTGATCAGGCACGGATCAATTATCTGGAGGAGCTCAGCGATCTTAAATCATTTGGAGGCAAATCCTTCAGTGCCACCATGATGGTAGGGGTATCGTCTTGCCTTGAATTTGTCTTTAATAATATCCTGTTCTACATATCTTTCATTTTCTTCCTCATTCTCTGCTTCCTATATTTCAGCTCCAGGACAGAGAGTCAACAGTGACCCTGTTGGTGGGGGCACGGTACGGGGTGAGTCAAGTGGTCAACCGGAAGCTGAGCATCCTGTCCACTCTGACAGAATTTACCTGCATCACCCGCATTGAGCTGCTGCCAGAATCAGACAGGGTCAGTCTGGTGAAAATATACCTGCAGGACATTAAGGTAAGAATTGGAATACATGACAAACACGTAGTACATCATCATATACATACATAGCATATAGCACATACCATATAACTCCACAAAAGCACTTTGTCTTGAAATAGCCAAGTCAGCGTTAAAACACTGCTGCTAATGTGTGTCTTTTTATGTTATATTAATTGTGTGTGTGTGTGTGTTTTCATTACGTATCAGGGTTTTTTTTTATTTATTTAACAAATCAAATCAAATCAAATCAAAGTTTATTTATATAGCGCCAAATCATAACAAAGTTATCTCATAACACTTTACAAATAGAGCTGGGAACAAAAACAGACAGAAAGTTAATCTAAGTACAGAAAAATGCATATAGGTTACACTTTGAACCGCATATTACACACTGTCTGAAATCCTCAAATGTACATTTTAGGCCTCAAAATATCTTAATACAAATTTTGAGGAAAGAAACACAAATTTAAAAAATTCCAGGGTGTGATATTTAGTGGGGAAGTTGCAGTCTGCATACCCACTAATCCTCCCTGAGGTGGTCTTGAGAAATATGGAAAGTCCCTCAGAGTCAGTATTACATTAACATATAATATTGTATTAATATTAACTCTTGCTCGCATTCCACCACAGTAGGTGACAGCAATGTACTTCAACACTGAAGAGCATTAGATATTAAATGGAAAAGAGAATCAGAGGAAGTCTGTTCTTAGCTTCTGTTGAAACATGGTAGACTACCTACTAAAAACACAATAATAAATATCCCATTGCATTTCTGCCATTAGATCTTGAAATCATATTCACTAGACCTTCAAACATAAAAAGTTAGTTTAGAATGTAGTGCAGTGCTCTACTTGAGACATCATCAAAAGTCCACTGTGAATGGTTGTGAAATTAGCCTGAAACTACATTTATAATGACTTAAAAAGTCTCTTTGTTACCTTGTTTATTAAGTAGTACAGAGACATCCCTATGGTTAAACAGCAACATGTTAAGTCATTTTTTCACCCTTTGTAACTGCACTGTTTCTATAAATCTTCACGTTAGGGCGCTAACTTTTTTAATAGATCCAAATTTAGTTAATTGGTATAACCTTTTAACATATGGTTTTCTCATACAAGATAGGGTGTGGATTATAACATAAGAACAGAATGTATTTAAAAGGAAATATCCTCTAGTTTCAGTGTTAAGTGTAAAGCTGCAACACCTCCCAAACTACATGGGTGTAAACATGTCTCTAATGTAACTCTAATTCTAACCTGAAATGTGTCACCTGTGACCTGGCCCACATTAAGACATATGACCTACATTCTAAGCAGTGTTTTAATGTTGATGTGTTACTTTCAGAGTTCATTTGTGTTTCACCTGTATGCAATGGGCAGACATTAACCCTCGCACAAGAACTATTTTTTCATCACTATTATGAGTCTTCTAAAGACAGACAATCAGTGTTGAATCACACAAGCTGAATTTGTCTTTCCATTCCCTCTCTTTCTTCATCTCATCTCATGTCATGTCATCTTGTCTCCTCTGTCGTCCAAAGCCCATTACATTACTTCTGGAATCAATAGCAGCAAAAGACATGTCCTGCTTAATAGCTGGGTACTGTCGTGTGTTTGTTGACCCCAACCTCAACATTTTTCCATGGGTAGATGACTCCAAGAAGCACAGAATCTCTGCTGAGGAAGGTACAAAAAACATATACTGTGTATAGTAACGTAACAATAAATAGGATTGTTAGACCCAAGTCACACACCTGCAAACTGTTTGACAAACTTAGGATTCCATGTGTTTGCATATGTGCAGGTTATGTGTCACGGTGCGGCAGTGACTCTGACAGCTCCTCTGACCTTGACATGGATCCTCTGGTAAGCACGGCATGTCAGGACGAGAAACCCTTTCATCGAGTCAGATCTTCATCAGATCCAGAGGGCAAGAAAAGGAAGGACAGACTGAAGAGGAGGAGCAAAGACGACAAACAGTCAGCAAATAACTTGCAGGAGGAGAAAAAAGAAGAGAAGGATGTTGGCACGGAAAAAGAGAAGTGTCCACCAGATAATGTTGGAGAGGACACAGGGACTGAGAGTGCAAAGCATGGAGGACAGATCCAAATTTCAGGCAGTGGTTTAGAGGAAGAAACTGGGACGCAAGAAGATGTGAGTGAAAGCAAACCGGAAAGTGGAGAAGAGGTGCGAGGAGCAGAAGAGCAGCCATCAGAAACCTCAGATTCATGTCATGTCCTCACCAGCCCTTCCAGTGACTCCCTAGACGCTCTGGAAGAAGATGACTTAATATCATGCTCTTCATCCTCTACCCATCCTAACACTTTTTTGCATACTCATGCCCACATCCACCCACCCCTTCAGCTTCACCAATATTCTCAAAGGCACACCCACCCCCACCTGCTCGCTCCTCCACCCATTCACTCCCACCCTGTTCTGATACACCCTTCTACCCACAACGAAGGTGGAGAAGCTGATCAACAGTTCCTTGCACCCATCTCTGGAATCCTCTGCTCTGATGACAGCTCCCTGTGTTTTGCTGAGCTGTCCCGCCTTGTGGACTTCCTGCCCAGCCCACCAGAAGCCAGCGAGGATGATGAAGATGAAGACGAGGAATTGAGGAGGAGAAGGGAGAAGGTGCTTAGAGAAATGGATGAGTCCATGAGGAGAGCAGGCGAAGGTGAGGGTGGAAAAATAAGCGGGGAGGGTAGCTGTAAGGAACATCCTCTATCCGTTTCCCCGCCCTCGTCCTCCTCACACATAGACTTTGTTTTTAACTTTGACCAAAGTGATGCTCGCTGCTACTACAACATCTGCTCCAACATCACTCCTGATAGTGCTCGGAGCCTCCCCCACCCTCCACATCATAATGAGCGGGGAGGTGGGGAGGAAGAAGAAGAGGAGGCGGAGGGAGATGAGGATACAGCTGAAGGTCTGGAACATATCCCTCTCCTTCAGCCCCCTCCTGGTTTTGGAGACAGCAGCTCAGATGAGGAGTTCTTTGATGCCAGAGATCGGTTCACATCTCCTGAAGACCCAACCTCTGGGATTTTGCCAAGAGGTGATTTAATTTTTATTCTGAGACAGAGTACAAACGTGTGATCTCACCTAGTTCCAATTCTGTTAACTGGCAAGGGCTGCTGAGTTCACTTTTACTGCCATCTAGAGGCTGATTTTGACACTGCACTGCACATTGTTTATCTGCACTACTTACACTGCACTCATTGTTTCATATCTAACAATATACAAACTGAAAACAATGGTGAAAAGGACTTTCCTTTGACTGTAAATTTTTGAGGTACCTGTTCTTGGGTGTTACCATATTCTGATTCCTTCTGCTTCTACTCAAACACCATCTCAGACTCTGACTGCTTCAGACACTTGAGAATTTAGAATAGTCAGTAGTCAATAAAAATGTATAGGAACTGTAATTTATAGGAACTGTAACCACTCATAGATCTGGAATATGAGTCTGACAGCACGTCTTTGTGACATTGTGCTTTGTTAATATCTGAAACCTAATTTTTATCTACTTGAACTATGGGTAATATAACACTTTGGTAATAATTAAACCAGTTGTTTTCATCTGGCCTCTGGCTTCTTGCGTCAAAAAGAAATGTGATGGCAAGGCTCACGTTTCAGATGTCAATGAGTTTTAGCAGCTCTAAAAAAGATTGACTATTCCCTAAAAATTTCTCACGTTCTCTTTCAAGAAATGGTCAAAATCATCCAGCATCTCAACAATAGTAAAAGATTAGAGAAAAAGTGGTATTTAGAACCCATTTGTACGTCAAAACATTGTTTTTTCTTCTTTCCTTAATTAATGAATCCTCAGCTTTATCTAGCATTCCTGAGTATAAAGCTAGATATAAAGTAGATGAACTGACTTCACTTCTAGTAGTAACAACAGTATCATGTTGCCACAATACTGATGCTTTAATGTTCATGTTAATAATGTCTCTAGAGCAATATATGTGCTTCAGAGCCCAAATTGTCCCTCTTATTTCAATGTTTTAACTATATTTTGTTGACTTTCTATCCCAGACTTTTATTTAGAATAAAATGTTTACTTATTATCTTGTTAGTTTTAAGTAAAGCACCTAAATACTTCTTCTGCCTTTTTGTTTGATAAGTAAATGAATAACAGTTTTGCCTGTAATTGTATTTCAGACCTAATATCCCTTCATGAGATGCCCCACTGACATTGACAAATAAGATAAACCAGCCTCAGTGTGGCATAACAGAAGCCAGGGCAAGTCAGAAAAGGACCTGCAAGTACAGAGTACTGCAAGAAAATATTTTCTCATATTTGCTCGCAGCAAGAAAATACTGTTAGAGATGTTTGACACTGTTGATAGTTACAACTTTAGTGACCATAACTTTAGGAAAGTACATGCAGAAGACATTAATAAAGGCAGCCAACACAGCCTTTGTGGAAAAACAGTAGACACCTGCGCAAATGCTCAAAACCACAAGGCTTTGATCCCATTTAGATCTTTATCAAAAGGAAATAAGATATCATGACTAAATTCAAGATTTTACGTTTTGTAGTCTTGAATTAATGCTAGTACTGAAATGCTTACATGGTTTTGCTTATCATAGTTTCTCTGAATACATGAAGACATTACAAAACTGGAGCATCAGAGCAGTGTCATGTGCCAAAGGTAATGGTTAATTTTATAAAACATCACAGCCCTGACAGTGAAAGTAGCAAAACTGCTGGTCTTTCGACATCTGCTAAAAACTGTGTTCCAGAAATTATATAATGTGCCCTTTCAGATTAAGTTAGTACATACTTACATATGGGTCACATATATGCTTTTGAGTTTAATGGAAGCTATCTTTGGCTCTTTGAAATTAGATATTCAAGCCAGTCTTTTTTGTGCTTAATATTAAGTTTGATAAAAAATTTAAAATGCGACAATACAAATACTAAAAATGAAAGCAATTGCTCTGAACCATTGTGTGTGTTTCTTTGTCTTGCAGATAATTTTGCAGAAATCAAGAGGGACTTCTTGCGTATACGTAGTCTCAGTGACATTAGAGGCTCTGCAGAACATGCAGAAAAAGGAATAAAAGAAGAGGACAGAAAAGCAGGAGATGAAAAAGTGGACGGCAGGGAAACACTGTTCCAGCTCAGAAAACGATCCCGTAAGCGACGTTCCTTCATGGAAACAGAGTATACTTCTAGGGTGTCATATCCAGAACAAGATGTACAATCAAAGCAGGAGTTGGTCTCTAATAAGCTTCATAAAAGCCTGTTAAATGAATACGGTGAAGCTCAAACACTGAGTTCAGATCCTGAACCTTCAGAACAAACCCGTAATCCAAGTCCAACTGTCTCCTCGTTGACTCACTCTGAAGGAGAACCAACCCAGCTTGAGTCAAAACCAATCCTATCCAAACCACCCTCACAACGGTCCCTTTGTGAATTTGGGATACATGAGAAGATCAGGGACCCACAGACCTCCTCCAGGACAAGGAAACAGGAAATGGAGATGGAACCTGATGCAATGGAATCTAAGTCAGTCACTGATCTGGTGAAGGCTCCATCTCCAACTATCACTGTTGTCCGCTGCCGGGTAGCTCCAGATGGCAAAGAGAGTGCCGACAGGACAGGGGACGGAAAGGAGGAGATGGATGAAGGGAAAGCGGCCGGGGAGAAGGAGGAGACAACATGTGTGTCAGAGAATGGGCCTTTTACTAGTCACATGTTTTTTCCAGGAATCTCAAAGAAAGACAGTAAGGAGAAAGGTGCTGGAGAGGAGCAAAAGGGAGAGGGCATCAAAGCATACTCGTCCAGTTCGAACTGGCCACTTACAAGTACTAAAAGGCAGTCAGAAGATACATTAGCTACATGTTTGATGGACGTTAACACAAAGAGTGGTAATGGCCTTCTGGGCGCTTGTCTAATTGCCCTGGAACAAAATTCATATGTAGAGGAATATATGCTTGAAGGCTTGAGAGATGACCCAAAGTCGCTTTTATTCTCACCACCACCACCTCCACCTTCATCCCCTCTTCCTACTCTACCTGCTTATCACATATCCCAAAGTGATTGTTTGGAAAAGGAAGGAGGCAGCAAAACCACAGGAACTTCAATCAAAGCGTTCCTGTCTACTTCTGTGGAATTACAACACAGTCCAGCGATACAACAAAGTGAAGGAAATCACACTGACAATGCACATTTAGCAACAACAGCCAGTGTTAATGAGGATGAACTCATGGGTGCGGTTAGTTCCACTTTGACAGCAAGTGATGAAGTTACTGACAGCACCAATTCTGATAATGTATTTGATGATGATGAAGCAAGCAATTCCTTAAATTCAAGTTCGAGTGACAAGAGATATGACTGGGTTATAGCTGCAAAGAATAGTATTAGTGCTAATTTAGAGGCAGCAAGTAACAGCAACTCTCAAATGAGTATTAAGTCCTGTATGAGCACAAACACTGAAACACATACAAGGATTCGTTCTGTTAGCCCTGATTATACTCGTGCTATAAACTCTATTGCAGCAAAGCTTGGAGCTGCAACAAGTGTCTCATCTTCTAAATTTAATTCAAGTGCTAAACTCAAAAGCGAGGATATGCTTGAAAATATAAATAAGGCTGAAAGTAATTGTACCCCAGCAAGTGTTGCAGGTATAGAAAGTTTAGCTATTTCTAGCTTAGCAAAGGCTAACATGCCCACTGTCCATGATGTCTCCAAAGATCCTTCTTCCCCAACTCACTTCTTCTTTCAGACCTGTTCTCCCAGTATCATGGGTCGCTTATCTGCCTCTACACTTAGGGGTAAGATTCAGAAGTTGCCACTTTATTTATCACGCTCCCAGGAAACTGTTAATCAGGCCGGGGTGAGTTCTCCAGTGCAGAGTTCTGTTGAGGACAACAGTAGAGAAGCTACAGAGATTACGATTAGTGTGACAGACATCAATAATGTCACACAAACTATAAACTTAGATGTTGGTACAACTACAGAATCAGTGGATTCAGATGACTCTGATACAACGGTCACAGGGTCAGAGGTGGATGGTGAATTTTTTACGGAAACAATTTCATCTAAGAATTCTCTGTTTGAAGAGAAGGGAGTGACAGAACTCAGAGAGGCATCCTTTGAAATGTCACCTTCTCCTGTCCAGACTGAGCCCAAGCATGAGAGTGACCTTTTCTACACTGGGCTTGACAACAGTACACCAGGACCAATAAGGCAGCCTCCAGCCTTCATTGTGAGCAGTCTTCAGCAAGATACATTAGGCCTGCACATGGACACTCCTGGTCCTATAAAAAAGGCTCCAGAGTCAAATATCATATTCACTGAACTTGGGGACGATGTCCCAGGTAAAGTAACTAGTTTGTCCCCATCTATTTCTCCATCGATAGTGGTGACCACACAAAACCTAAATGGGCCAAGACTCGCTTTTCATAGTAAGACACCGAAAGTAAGACAGACCAGTAGTGACAGGCCTTTAATAGGTCTTTGTAGCCCTTCAGAACAGAAACTGGAATCAGCAAACACATTTTCCTCAGGCTGTAGGGTGTTTACTATTTGCAAGGACTTATCCCAAACAAAGACACCAGTCAACGTTGGGGCCAGACCATGCTTGAAGTCTGAAGTAAGCTGCAGCTCAGTTCTTGTGTCAGGCTGTGAGTCAGTCGTGGAGGGAATGCAGATGCCGCTGGATGCTTGTGGTTGTTCATCAGTCTATACCAACTGCATCAATGAGGGAGACAGCTTTGATGAGGAACTGACAGTTTATGAGTTCTCCTGTCGCACACAGAGCAGCGGGGTACCCCAAATGTCTGGAGCAGGTCTTCCTCTCATGACAACTCCTCCTGTCCATTCTTTTCTGTCCACTTCTTCTACCCACTCGCCATCCTTTTCACGCTCTGTCCTGTCTTCTTCTGCCTCTGAGCTCAGTCCTCTACTTTCACCACTGTCTGAAGTATCTGACAGTTTTCTTTCTCAAATGCACAAGGAGACTGTCAACCGGTTGGGCCAGCAGCGCTACCCAGCACCTCCTGCAGGTTTCCAGGTTCTCAGAGTAGATGTGGACCAGCTCCTATCTATTCTCGAAAGTAGCAGTACTGATCGTTCTGTTACAAGTCACAGAGGTCGGCACCCAAGGGAAACCTGCCCCTCACACTTTACAGAGAACAAGCGAGTTCTACAAATTGAGGCACGGCGATTAATGGCAGGTTGCCAGAAGGTAGTAGGGATTGGACAGAGTCCCGAAGAAATGCTTCACTCCTTGGCTGACAGTTTTCGGACACTGGTGGAGTTGGCTGGTATTTGC
Source organism: Ostorhinchus rueppellii (assembly GCA_030068375.1). Lineage (NCBI taxonomy): Eukaryota > Metazoa > Chordata > Actinopteri > Kurtiformes > Apogonidae > Ostorhinchus > Ostorhinchus rueppellii. The sequence goes on from JAQQZY010000001.1 coordinate 38,103,925, forward strand.
CTTTGGTTCTCTGGGTGCGACAGATGCGACCGGAGGAACGCCGAGGCAGTTGCAGGTCTGGCAGATGTGGCCCGGTCTTTCAGGGACTTCTGTCTTGCAGCAGAGCGAGCCAACAGCAAGCGAAGCTGCGAGGATCTGAGCACCAAGCTGCTAGCCAAACAGTGCACAGCACTCACCGCCTCTGTCTTCTGCCTCACACAGCTGTTCCGCACCCTCACTGCACTGTAAGCTCAATCCAGCTTCTGGAAACTCTGAATTGACCTCAGGCTCTAACCTCAACAAAGGGAATGGTCATCAGTGAGGCCACAGCTACTGAAAATGTGGGCAGTGTGACCACTTTTTGGTGTGAACATTTCACAGATTTCTAAAGAGCCCTCAAATACAAGTTGAGTGAGCTGGGAAACACACCAGGATCATCTAGCACCATAAAACCTCAAGTGATCACAATAACTTTGCACTTGTGCAGTTAAAGGGCGCAGATTAATGAGGTGCATGTGGTGAGTGACTGTATGCTGTGCACGTACTGTAGCCCACAAACCAAAAAGCAGAACCTGCTTGCATTCCAATACTGAGCAACAGATTTACTTGAATGTACTCAATGTTATCTTTTATGTTTATTAATTTATTGATATATTTATCTTACAAGTTACTACAGTGTGTTGATGGACAAGAGAGGAATGTAAAGACAAAGAGGGAAGAAATGTGAAAATGTTTACAGGCATAGTTTTTAGACACAGTAGTGATGTGAGAATAGTTGGCCTTTTACAAACATACCAGAGCACATGCAAATACACTGCATCCATACAAATAAATCATTTCTAATTCATGTATTCATACACAGGCCTTTTGTTTGACTGACTAAACATATTAAGATTACATTTTTGGATCAATCTTCTTATATGAAACACTGCAGGGGACTGATGCTTATATTATATTCTCTAGGCTGTCAGGCAGTGAAGTGTTTTTCTGAATGTTACTGTTTACAAAACCAAAAACTGTAGTGTAAAGGGATTTGATCAAATAACGTGATTCAAGCCTAAAGCTGTGTTTGCCATTTTATAAATATAGAATGCTGGTGAATGCTCATTATATGACTTTATAATACAATGGATAACATTTGGATGAAGTACAAGTCTTTTGCACATTCAATGTGTGGTCAATTTTGCACATATTTTGGACATTCATTTTATGGACTTGCAAAACCTTTGCTTGCTTTAATTAATTATTTGTCTCATTTACCCACCTTCAGTTGAAAGACTGAAGCCTCCAGTGCATAATCATATAGCAAACAACCACTCCAGACAGTAATTTATTTTTCAGTTTTGGATGGCATTCCATTCAGGTGAAGGATTTCATTCTAAAAGAGACCCATTAAAGACAATTTACACTAAAACACTGTTTTATTTTGGTTGGAACCATGTAAGAATTTCAAGATTCTTAGGTGTAGATACCTTGCAGGTTTTCTTGAGGGTTTCATCAAACCAGCGCACCTCTGTCTATTCTTTGGAGACAATAAGCAGTAAGGACCTTTTGCTGACCTAGACCCTCACACTAAGTGCATTATTCTACAGATTACCCAGCATGGCCACAAATGGCAGTAAACTATTAACTAAATACAGGTGCAGATATCCCAATCAGAGCAACAATGAGCACTCATTGACACATTAGGTAGGAGTGTCTCAGACCTTCAGTTGAAACTGATCTAATTATTGACCGACAACCTTGTCATTGGTGTTCCTCCAGACACGTTACATAAGTCAAAAACAAAAGTTTATGCATAAGCTGTTGCAGTTTCACTGTGAATGCTTCTAAAATGAAAGACTGACGCACATCAGACCTGCATGCTCACTGGAGAAATTAATCAGTAATTATTTCACCACCCTAGTACTGGGAACACAAACAGGATATGTTTCTGTATATACGGTATTTATAATGTGATAAAAACACATGTTCACCTGTCTGTTGAGTTCTTTTTGGTTTCAATGGAGTATAGTTTACTGTATTTAATTTCAAAATTAAAACAGAGAATATTTGAATTAGTCTTCCAATGATCTCAATGAGGAAATTGCCCCAAAGAAATGGTGAGAAACATGTTCTCTGTCATCATCTGTGCTCACGTAGCATGCTGTGCAAAGCCATAAAATGCATTGTTTCATCAGGGATTTTACTGTTGAATGACTGAAAGCTGATGTCTGCTCTTGCTTTGTAATGCTTAACTCCCACAATTAAAACCAATGTCCAAATGTTCTTTTTTATTTTGGTTTTATTTCTGTCCATGCAGAGACACTCATTCACAGTAACTTGTGTAGTTAAAACCTCTTAACACCACCAGATCACCAGCGGCTCACTTGGTTAGGTTCATGGTTAGATTTGAGCCATATTTAAAGTGATGTGGTTTAGGTTGCATTTCAACCACATGCTTAACACAGGAACTAGAAGATCTTATATGAAGTCTACACATGCATACTGGCCTGATACTTCCTTTGTTATAACCCCAATCCTGCCCCTACCCATTTCAGTTACATGAAATGAAAGCATGTAAATGTAATGTTAAAAATCTATTTAGTGGATGCTGTGTGCCTTACACCATCTTTCAAAAGTAAATAGGATAACCACTGTTAAGTATCAGATAAAAACTTAAAACTATTGAGTCTACAACTGATGTAATCTCATATAATACTGTGCAAAATAGATCAACAGGGGTCTGTTGGTTTAATAAAATTCTAATGACCACACATATGCATTTCTCACTTTCTGTATTACAATCTAGATATATGGGAAGAATGTACAAAAGTAAAGACAAAAGTTTCAGTGCAGCTTCAATAAACCAAAGTGGTAGTATTATTGGAACCTCCCTTTCCACTTAATGTCTCTTCAAGATAATGTGCAATTTATTGCATTAATTTTCTGATGTTTTATACCAGGTTTCAGTCAACATGTGATATGTTTCTAATTTTTTGTGCTGCTTCTTGTCATGGGTCAGGGGTTACAATGAATAGTGACTTTAACGTTTACAACCCATTTAGTTCAATTTTTGTGTCCCTTTTAAGGCTGGGCAAATATTTCCTGTATTTTCTTGTATGTTAAGAAAATAGAATGAGAAATAAATATGTATACTTGTATTAATCTTGCAAAAACAACAAAACTAAAGGTGGAGTAAGACTTTTGCACACTACTGTATAAATGTAAAAACTTAAACTCATGTTTGACTTTTCCAAAATTTCAGTTCAATCTCTAGATTTATGGGTGCTGGTCTTTAAAGAAACATAACTGCATGTCAAAGTACACTACCAAGGTGATAAGTTTGGATCAGCTGATGTCACAGTGTATTGAAAAAGCATAAAATGGAGATAACCGTGGTCCTAATGACAATTCTTGCTCACGAGGGGAGTTCTTCTAAGTTGACAGGCATGAACCACTTTCTGTCATGCCTAACTGGTGATGACAGTGTGGTAGCAATGATTGGTTAGTGAGTAGTAGTCTTGTAGCAACATATTAATGGTCCTAATCTGACCACTGATGACATGTTTAGTCGCATGTCTTCACTTAACCGCTGGCTGTCTAGGTGGTGTCCTGCTAATGACATAAAGTTTGTTGA
>JAQQZY010000001.1:38140579-38151011 GCA_030068375.1 Ostorhinchus rueppellii
AAAACCCACGCAGACATGGGGAGAACATGCAAACTCCACACAGAAAGGTCCCAAGGTCCCGCCCAGGAATCGAACCCGGGTCCTTCTTGTTGTGAGGCACGAGTGCTAACCCTGGCACGAGTGCTAACCCGTGTCGCCCCTGGTTAAACTCATAGATTAGAGACTTGGGGCCCACAATTCAAACAATTTCAAGTATTTATTTGTTCATTTTTACATAATTTAGGCTTCCAGCTCATAAAACCCTTGAAAAGAGGAATTCAAAAAAATAGAATACTGTGACTGACGAAATCACCATTTACTTCTTAGTTTTTGCAGGAAAAAAAAACAGAAATTAGGATCACATCAAATCAATCAAAATATGGTACTTTATAAATTATTCTAATTTTTTGGAAAGGGTCTGTTGTAACCTGCAACTAGAAAAACTGTTGCCTCTTGAAGGAAGTATTTGTAATCACATGTTCCTTGACTCTGCTCATGTTCTTTTTGTGTTGTTTTTAGGAGAACTGCTGTTAAAGTTGGAGCGTCTGGAGGAGGCAACAGAAATTTATCGTTGCCTGCAGGAGAGAAACCCAGAGAACTGGTCCTATTACCACGGGCTGGAAAAAGCCTTAAAACCAAGTATGTTCTTGTTTTCAACAAGTGCCAAAACAGCATTTATAATGGTCAATTTACACTTGACATATTCAAACTCGTTGATTTTTAGCTAGCGTAGAGGAGAGACAGAAGATCTATGAGGACACCTGGGAGAAGTACCCCAAAGGACTGGTTCCTCGCCGGCTGCCCCTCAACTTCCTGTCTGGTCAGGCAGTAATCCGCTTTCTGTCATCTAAATCAGTGAACCCATTTACATGCACACCAATACTCTGATCATTATCCAGTTTTTGGAGTTACCATGTTATTCAAGTGATCATGTAAATGAGGTAATCTGATGGGCTTTATCCAATAACGGCAGTGATCTGATTGAAAAATGGGATTAATACACCGAGATTTCTCTCCAATACTCTGTCTTCCTGCACGTATGCAGATTAATCTGATTTTTTTCATTCTTTTACATCTGTGCATGTGTAAACACTATTAAAAATAGTACCAAACAGAAGTTAACGTAGTCAAACGTGAGCAAAGACAACAGGAAGTTTAGGTTTACCATCACTACGTACGTACTCCGAAAGAAATCCAATAATGGACTGGAGCGTCTAAATGAGTGTGTTTCGGTTATCATATTTCTTAAGTGCATGTCAATGCGTTGGATCTGATTTTTACATGCAAGTCATTGTGATTTGCTATTGAAAAGGTCACCCTTGAAAATGAGAACTTGATCGCAGTGTGTTTTTACCTGTATAAACAAAGGCTCAATAAAATAAAAAATGATATCTGATTGCTCCCAGGTATCGGAAATTTATGGTCATGTAAACAGACTCAGTAACTTCGGTTAAACATGCATGTTTTTGTTTTTTGTTTTTTTTTTAATAAGAGCAAACTAGCTGTAGCTGTGTTGGATTTCTTTTCTCAAATTACAATCTTCAAAGTCCTTTGTATGAACTAACCATCAGTGATGTATATTTGATTTTATGAAGCAAAGCAAATGTTAAAGAACCCCTTCTTTTGTGCAGGTGAGAAATTCAGAGAGTGTCTGGACAGGTATCTAAGGATGAACTTCAGTAAAGGCTGTCCACCCGTCTTCACCACCCTCAAATCACTGTATAATGACAAAGAAAAGGTACTAGGGCTGTTTGGAGAATTCTAAATCATAACCATGAATCTGCTTCTTTAAATTAGGGTATATAATGCACCAAAGAAAACAACATACATGTCTGTCAAAAAGAAGTAAAACTAGGTTTCTTTCTGTTTTATAGTAATCATTCTCCCTCTCTCTGTAGGTTGCAATAATAGAGGAACTGGTGGTTGGCTATGAGACTTCGTTAAGAAGCTGTCGAATGTTCAGTCAGAACGGTGAGGAAAAACTTGTACAGTGAAAATTGTCTCTTAAGCCAATAGCTCTTATTTAGTTTTATAGTGTTAAATACTGCAGTCTTTTCAATTCCATATCTCAACACTTAACTCAAAACAAGCAAAATACTGTGTATGGTTTAAATTGTGATATGGTTAGGTGTACCAGAGATGAGTGGTTGGGTTGAGCATCTTCAGTGTCTTACTTGAGTGGCATTTATTCAATAGTCCTTCTGATTAGATCTTCTTTAAACTGAATTTTACTGGTGTAGAAAAAGTTCTGTTTTTGGCTTGTTTTTTTTTTTTTTTAACTGTCCAAGGTGTAGCTGATGTATTAAGACAATCACTGCATCAGTGAGGACAGTAACTTCTTCACCTGTTCCCATTTTGGTTGATGTAACGTAATTCGTACCCATAGTGTTTTTAAAGTGACAATTTCCACTTTCTTCAGTCATACTCTTTAGACCTCCTAAAATATGGGACTTGTATAAAGTATTTGATTAAGCTCGTTAAAAATACTACCTCCACTTCATTTTGATGAAGGAACAACTCTGACATAGTGTTACAAAACGTGTCTACATTTTTGTAGATGATGGAAAGGAGGAACCACCGACCACGTTACTCTGGGTCCAGTATTTCCTGGCACAGCACTACGACATGATCGGCCAACAGACCCTGGCGCTAGAATACATCAATACAGCCATTGAGAGCACACCGACGCTGATTGAACTCTTTTTGATCAAAGCCAAGATTTACAAGGTAAAATCCAGCTCATAGTATTTGTATTTACTGTTGCTTACAACTGAGACTGCATGTCATGACTGTCATATTGACCTTTGTCATCCCACAGCATGCTGGGAACATTAGAGAAGCTGCTCAGTGGATGGATGAGGCCCAGGCTCTGGACACAGCTGACAGATTCATCAACTCCAAGTGTGCCAAGTACATGCTGAAGGCTGGCATGATCAAGGAGGCAGAGGAAATGTGCTCCAAGTTCACACGGGTGAGAAAACTGTGTGGGCGTGTACATGCATAAAGCAGACAAGCTGCTGAAAGACATCGAAACAGATGTTCACTTACACTTCATGTCATGTAGGGATCATTGATGAACAATATGTGTTCATGTTCTTAGAATATTTGTTTAAATTCAAAAGCTAACTTACTGTATTTTGTTGTTCGTTTATAATGGCAGAAACTTGGACACTTAATCTATTTTATCATTTCCCCTTTTGTATTGGTTCCAGACAGTTGTTTAAGCAGTAAAATCTCTAAATTCTTGCAGTGTTTCCAAAAATCTTTTTGAACATTGACAACTTTGATTCTTTGGGGCCTTTCAGAGAAACTGTAGAGGATAACAAATTGATGCTTAAATATTGCAATATCGGATTTGAAGAAATTCAATCAATTTGAGCAAAAAATGCTGAATTGATTTTTAAATTAATATTTGACATGCCAAATTTCAACAATTATATTTTCAGCTACCCTAAACCTGGACAAGGAAATGCAGCATCAACTTTTCACATACTGTAGGTGTCCCTTGCCATCAAAACATTTATGCTTGGTTAATGATACTGTTTGTGTCCTTGTCCAAGGTGTAAGGGCTTGTATATGGATTGAACAGCATCAGGGTGCTGGTTCCTGTTGTTCACCGGTAACCCACTGCGCCTAGTGGACTTGGATGGGTCAGATACACAGAAACTAAAAATGGAATAAAAATATGTTCAAAACACCTGGACCTTAGGTCAGCATTAGCTCTGTTGTGATCCTGAGCAAAAATCAGAGCAAGTGGACTACAGTGCTTCACACACTTTTGGATAGTTGGGGAGAAGGACTCAAATGGATGGCTGGTCTAATTCATACAGATTTAGCTATTGGTGCCAAGATTTATAATGGACAAGTTTTCTTTTTCTATGATGCTAACATTGGTGGTATAACTATAGAATAACTGTCATATGAGCTGTTGACCCACTGCTGTTGAAAACAAACTAGTATGACTGTCATGAACAATGACAAAATATCAAATTCACCTCAGTTTAATTATCAAAGTCCAGTGTTTCACATGAGTAATCGTGATCTTTGATTTTTTTATTTAGCCTTTTTTTTTTTTTTTTTTTTTTAAATTAGTGTATGTGATAAAAACAAAAAGGTTAAGTCGTTATTTTTGGATTATTTCTCCACTGCTGTTGCTTGTTTTTGATGGTTACCACAGTAAGTATGTACATGGTGGTATTTTTGTTTTAATTAAAATGGCAGTTTCTTTATTTAAAACACATATTTACAATATAAAATCGCAATTTCCTCTCTCCTTTATCACGAGGCATATATGGATATATCCCCAGATTCATCTCTATGAAAACAGCCACAGCACAAAAATGTTCACAGGCAGGTTGATTATCCATCTTTCTATAGACTTTTATTGTTATAGATTTGAGCTTGATTTTTTTTTTTTTTTTTTTTTTTTTACTCTATTAAGTGAAGAAAACTGAAAAAAAGAAACACCAAAGTCTGAACATTGCAGCAGACCCTAGAGTGTCAGAACAGTGCTTTTCAGCACTAAATGGAACCTATACTGTGTCTTGTTTGATCATTTGATTTGCTGATCCATGGCTGCGTTTTGCCTTTGCCTAGGAGGGGGCCTCAGCAGTGGAAAACCTGAATGAGATGCAGTGTATGTGGTTCCAGACGGAATGTGCGCTTGCCTACAAGGCTATGAACAAGTTTGGTGAAGCCCTTAAGAAGTGCCACGAGATCGAAAGAGTGAGTCCCTCTGGAAGTGGTCAGCCATGGTGTGTAATATGTTGCACAAAGAGATTCCCCATCTGCCCTGAATTCACACCATCCCCTCTCACTCATTAGCATTTTGTAGAGATCACAGATGACCAGTTTGATTTCCACACCTACTGCATGAGGAAGATGACATTACGCTCTTATGTTGACCTACTGAAACTGGAGGATGTGCTCCGGATGCATCCCTTCTACTACAAAGCTGCCACCACCGCCATCCAGATCTACTTGAGCCTCCATGACAATCCCCTGACTGATGACAACAAGGAGCTCCAGGCTGATACCGGTGAGGCTACAGGAGTCACTGCATCACTCCAGAAGAGACGGATTCACATTATTGTACTGAATCTGTCAGTGTTGTAAAATGAAAATGGTAAATTTAGCTCTGCTCTCTTTTCTTTAGCCAATCTCTCGGACAAAGAGCTGAAGAAGCTGAGGAACAAACAGCGGAGAGCCCAGAAGAAGGCTCAGTTGGAGGAGGAGAAGAAGAATGCTGAAAAGGAGAAACAGCTTAAAAACCAGAAGAAGAAAAAAGAGGATGATGATGAGGAGATCGGAGGACCCAAGGAGGAGCTGATACCAGATAAATTGGTTAAGGTTAGTAGCTGTGTTTTTAACTACTATGTCAAGGAATCCTGACAAATGCTATGTAATGTCTTCACAAATATATATTTTTTTTACACATTATTGCAACAGGTTATCTAGGATAAGTGGCCCAGTGTGCTCTGTGTGTCATTGTCCCAAAAGCTGACATTTTTCTGTTCCTTCTCTATCACCTTTGGTTTATAGGTAGAAAATCCACTGGAGGAAGCAGTCAAGTTCCTAATGCCTCTGAAGCACCTTGTCAAAGATAAAATTGACACACACTTACTGGCTTTCGAGATCTACTTCAGGAAAGGTCAGCAAACCAATGCAAAGTACTTTTTTCCCCTTTACATTACTTTTTCTCCTGGTTTGTAATTTTTAAAAACCATTTTGTATCTGTCTTCCCACCTCAGAAAAATACCTGCTGATGCTACAGTCAGTGAAGAGAGCATTGGCCATTGATGCAGATCACCCATGGTTACACCAGTGTCTCGTACGCTTCTTCAGAGGAGGTAAAGATTCTTGTTGTTGGGTACTTGAACTACTTTTAACTCCTGGCATTTGTCATATATCCCTAGTTGTTTCTTTACTTTCAGTGTCTGAGAGCAAGGGACTGCCGGAGGTGGTCCGGACGGTGCTGAAGCAGGAGATCACCCGGCTGTTTGGAGACAGCAATGCTAAGAGCTTCAACCAGGCCTACCTCACCAAGCACTCCAACTCTATACCCCACCGGCTGGCTGGTAGGTCTCTTTAAGATCCCTAGTAGTATTCAATATTTTGACATTTTCGTTCCATGACTGAGAACTATTCACCTCTCTTACTCTTTCCTGCAGCTGCTAAAATGATGGTGTATCTAGACTCATCAACAGAAACAAAAGCGGCAGAGCTGGCCACTGCTCTAGAGGAGTCACTTGACAACAGAACCATACAGGTTTGTATGGAAATAGGACATCTTTGTATTCCACCCCAGAATAATACTCTCCAAGCTGCAAGGACTTAATAAAAATTAAAAATTAAAAAAAAAAAAAGACAAATTTAGAAAAAGACACTTCTGTTTTGTTTTGTTTTGTTTTTTCTTTTTCTTTTTGTGGAGATAGTCATTGTAGTACCACTGTCCCATGTGCATCTGTTGCACCAAAATAACTTTTCCATGACACTATTGGTGCATCTGGCACTTAGTGCTGCCCAAGACAAGTACTGGAGACAGTCAAGATTTTTAATACTATTGTTCTGCTCTGGGCATAACTCTGGCACTATTCACAAAGACTTTGGGTTGTTCGGCTACTTTGTATTCCTTTAAAGAAAATACAGTCGTTTGGTCGTGACAAGTACAGGATGCAGTTCATGCTTCTGTAGAAGAGTGTATAGGATTCTTGTTTTGGTGGTACATTTGCAGGGATTTAGTCATTGTAGTACCATGTGCAAAACAAAATGCCACCCAAAACAATGTGTGTTGTTGTTAATTCTTCTAATTTTTCGTGTGTAGTTGAATCTCAGTTTCTTTCACGTCACAGGAGGCGCTTTAAAAAGAGTAACACATATTGAAAGGGTAGGGAGGGAAAGAATGTAGATTGAAATATTTGTCCAATGGTGGGATCATTGATCCCATAACTTTAGTTTAATGAATAGAATGATATAATTTAGTGTATTTTTTTTTTTTACATTATTTATTATTATTTACATATTTTTCATTCCATCATCAGATCTGCACAGAGGTCTTGGAGAGTCTCCGGAGTGGTATCCTGGGCGACTGCAAGGAACGTGCTGAGTCTTATCGCACTGAGTGTCACAAGCTTTACCCTTACACATTAGCTTTCATGCCCCCTGGATACGAGGAGAACACCAAGATTGCCAATGGAGATGTTTCCACAGAGACAGAGGAGCTAGCCAATGAGATGTGAGCGCAGTACAACAACCGTGGATGAAAAAAATGGAATTGGGCCAAGTATGAAGCCTCATTGGCCTGGTGGCCATTTTGTTTAGAGCCAGGCATGGGAAGCAAAATGTGTGTTTCGTTCTTTGGCTCAGCTTAATCAGGTCTGACCTGGCATGGCTTGGCTCCCTCCCAAACGGTGAAAATCAGGACTCTGTGTGTGTTTACTGAGTACATGTGTGTTTGTGTGCGTGCATGTGTGTATATTTGTGGGAAGGGGGGGGGGGTGGGGGGGGTGTTGAAGATGACAGAATGGCCATTTTAATTTTTTGATAGAGCAGACACTCAATGCAGAATATGAAAATAAACAGTAGTTATTGGCAAACTGTTGGGAGAAACCATGATGGACGGAAACAGGTTTCTTCATAGTTGACCAGTGATGAAAACCACTCGACTTTGACTCGTTGCTGCTTCAACACATGCCTAACACATACTGTGTTCCCCTTATTTTGTAAAAGAGAAGTTAATTTAACTGAAAGGACTCGTCTGTTCCAGTGCAAGGAGAGACTCGAGGCTGAGTGGATCTGAGCTCTGACAGATGTATAGGAAGTTGAGCAGTAAGAGACACTGAGGACCTGAAGTAGACATTTGAGGACATCGAGCGGCCACAGGTGGATCTGAATCTGCTGCGAGGCTGTGCTCCCACTAAACCTGCTGCCAATGGTGTTAAGAAAGAGCCAACTTCTGACAGGGCACTGAGAACTCATGTCAACAAGCTTTTTCAATCAGACTGCACTTTCCTCGTGGTCCCCGGTTCAGCTTGGGAATATGTAATCCTGTGTTCTTATGGAGCACCTTGTAGCACAGCTTAAAAACTGTAAAGGTTGTATGTTGTGCTCCATCCAAAATTCACTGCTACTCTTTAAAGTAGTTCAGAGACAGCCAGATAGATCTAAGCAATACATAGACACCTTCCTTCCTGTGCTGAACGGAACAATGAAACTTGTTACTATTACTGATAATCATTTTAAGATCTGATTTGATCGTGGTTCCACTGGCAGAGTCACTTGTCTCATTGCTGTTGTCACTGTTTATTTTATCTGCATGTACACAGGGACTTAGCAGTTGGATGTGGAAACAAGCCTCCAGAACTTCACACACGTCCTCTCTGCAGATCAGAACATGGCTCCCAAATGTCAACATTCATCAGCAATTGTTACTAGGCGAGAGAAACTATAAGCACCTGGAGTTTCTTTTTATCAATCTGTTTCCCCTTTTTTTTCCCCCTTCTACTTATCTTGATTTTTCTTCCCCTGTTTTCCTCTAATTCGGGTTCTAATGTGAAAGATGAATTCTGAGATGGTGATGTATGATATCTCTGGATTTTTGTATTAAAACCAAACAAAAGAACAGAATGATATCAGTATGTGTGTGCTCACATACGCTGGGCTGTTTGTGTGTCTGGCCAAATGTGACAGCAGGGGGCACCACCTTGGCTGCCAAATCTTCTGGATATAAAACATGGCAAAATCCCTTGATCTTGATCTTCAAATTTTATGCAAGAAAATTTTGTGTTTGCAACATCTAAGACATTGAAATGTATCCTTTTCTCACACAAGTTCATAATTACAGATTCATTTTGACTAGCTTCAAACTTGTCACGATCAAACTCCCTTCATTTTTAACACAAGCTGTCAAATACACAATCTCAAAAGTTATTAGACACTTGTGGGATAAAAGCCTGTCATTGCAGTAACTAATAGTGGATGAAATTTGGAAGTCTTCAACATATTCCAGTAAAATATATTAATTGAATCAAATTGATTTTAATAGCTCTTTTCTGCCTTGATGAAATCACTTGACCCTGCATCATATTAACTGATTTGTACACATTATACTGATGAAACGGTCTCTACTACAACTTTGAGATCAGTGTACAGCTCAAGGATACTTGGACATAAGAACAGGGATCCGACATTGAACCACCACCTTGCCAGTTGAAGGATGGCCCTTTTTAACTCATGAGTTAAACCTGCGCAACATCTGAGGAAAAAAATGTGTATCATATTTAAAATATCCAAATTTGAGGACATGCAATAGAGTGCACTAAGGTAATTTTCAATGGATTTACCAGAGGAAGAAGTTTTGGTGTATCCTGTCTCTGGTCCAGATAACTGACAATTCCAGTGTTGTATAAAAGTACTGGAAAGTCGTATGTGAGTAGAAGTGCAGCTATCCTACCAAAAAATTACTTAAGAAGTTCAAGTCAACTGAATTTAGTCAAGTATCTAGTATTTACTTAAGTATATCAAGTAATTCAGAATTAAGTGTACTCAAGTAATGAAAGCATAAGTACAAGTAAATGATGACGACAAATTTGGAATAGAAAACTTTTCCAAGATTTTCAAACATGGAAAAGTAAAAGACAAGGAGTCAAAATACTGAAAAGGATGCCTTCATTACACACTTAAAAAACAAAGTCTCAAAACTTAAACTAGAGTAGGCGACTGGTAGCCTAGTAAACTAGCCCGCCTCTAGTGGCAAAAATATTTTTTGCTTGAATCGTTGGTCGAGCCATGCTCCATAGAGCCACAGCCAGGTCCGGTTCAAATTAACCGATCCAATCACAACGCTCCATTTGTGTAGCGAGATTGTAGGGTGGGCTTAGCACAATGACGACAGGGTTGCGGCAGTGTAGATTGCAGAAGAAGTATGATGGCTACAGCTATGGAACAGCAATCGTTTAATTTGGCTTTATCATTATTTTTGGAAGAGTTGCACTTGGGCTTCTCTTTGAAAGCCGAGCAGGAAGAAGCACTGAAGTCTTTTCTTTTAACAAAAGATGTATTTGCTGTTTTGCCGACCGGCTACGGCAAAAGTCTTATATATCAGCTGGCTCTGTTGGTGGCTAAAAAGATGGATCTTGCTGAAAACCCCCTGGTTCTCATCGTCTCACCCTTTAAAGCGCTATTGGAAGACCAGGTGAAAGCGGCAAGTAAGTTGGGAATCACAGCTATGCAGCTGGGCGCTGATAAATTTTAAGACATCCAAAAAGGCCAGTGTCAGTTGCTTTTTGCTAGTCCTGAAACATGGCTAATGCAAAGGATGTGGTACGATTTGCTAACAACGAAAGTCTTCCAAGACAACCTCCTTGGAATCATGGTGGATGAGGCTCACCTTATTTATAAATGGTCAGAGGCATCTGTTAAACTATGCAATAGCCATAAAGTCTATATTTAATTC
>JAQQZY010000001.1:38465068-38475068 GCA_030068375.1 Ostorhinchus rueppellii
GAAGTCTGGGCATCCCTGCTTAGACTGTTGCCCCCGCGACCCGGCCCCGGATAAGCGGATGAAGATGGATGGATGGAACCTTCAAATGTTTCTTCAAATATTTTTCTTGCTCTGACTGTAAATAATAATTTTCTTCCAAATCTATCCATTGACTTTCATCACATTTCACTGAGGAAGAAAAATTTACCATTAAGCTTGATGTTTCTAAACTATATGGACATAAATATTGGGACACATCATGTGAAGATGTCCTGTTCATGATGATCAGACACAGAAACGTCAATATTAATAATCAATAGGATATTTATCCCATAATATTAAACTACATTATGATATTTAATATTATTGTTTTGTATCCCAGACCCCTGTTAAAACAGAAACACATAGATTCAAAGTGTCCACATACTTTTGTCCATTTGTATATGAGTCTACACATAAACCACTCAGCCATAACAGTCAGTACCTTGGTGATGGTGCCAACGGCTTTAGTCCGCCCTTCCCTGAACACCAGTTTCTGGTCACAGTGCAGGTACTCTGGGGTCTTGATGAAGCGGAAGTGGACCGAGGCCTTGTCCCCTGTCCGCAGACAGTCCTTGTTCATGGTCAGGATGGTGGCTGTCTGTCTGATGCTGCCACAGTGAACTGGTTCAATGAAAGACAACAAAAGTGGCCTGTTCACTCTGAGGAACGATCAATCTGAAGAACAACTTCAGAATGTTACACCTGCTAAAACCTTTTACAGTTCACTCATGGAAATACTCTGAAGTTTAACAACCTTTGTGTGTTGTTGGAAGACAGAACGAGAACTCACAACTTTTGTGACATTTTTCAGAAATTCTTATTGTTATGTAGAGAATCAAGGTCAATGAAGTTACCATATTTGGTTCCTGACTCATAAGTGGCCAAAAAAAAAAAAAAAACAGTACAAGACCCTGTAGACCACACATTGGACCTCACTGTTGACTCACTGTCCTCACTGGAACTGTTGCCGTCACTGTCTTGTAATGTGTGCAGAAATGACCAAAAATAGTCACTTGCCTGATAAAGGGTTAAAGCACATTCATGCTCACTTTACGTATGTAAACAGGTTTGTCCATTTCACTGCCTTCATACTTAGATGCATCTATTGTGTTGGAATAAGTGTTTGTCAATCAATCCACCAGACAGTGGCACACAGTTTGAGAAGTTCTGCCATTACTGAAAACTATTCTCCTCGCAACACTGCCCCCTATGGTTCACGGTGGTACTGCTCCATATTTACATCTGTAAACTCCCAGACAATGGACAGAATGCTCTGTCCGTATGCATCTTTAATGTAGAGCATGAACGAGCCTTTAAAGCTACATCCTGATATGGAATCCTTGTATCTTCACCAATCTACAGTATCTGTGACACTACTAACCCATCGCCTGGTATCTTGGAGATATCGTCGTCGGGTGGTGAAGCACTAAAATTTCTGCCTCAAACTCCCAGGTTGCCTGTGGCATCAACTTCGGGGAGACCATCACCATGCCTTTTCGTATAGTCGACCGCTTAATCTGTGGAGACGGAAAGAGAAACAACAGGAAAAAAATATGAGCTCAGGGGTGATGAAGCCACGCCAGAATTAGACCGATAGAACACGACCTGCTCCTGCTGTTTGGGATTTGCATGCATTATAAAACCGATTATAAAGTTAGGAACCTCATTCACATGCATAATACACCTCAAAGTTTCAGATGAATCCTTGTGAACTTTACTCTGTCGGACTGTCTTAATGCTGCTGTAGGTCAAACTGCTTTAATGAAGTCATTAGTTTTCACGAACCTTCTTTTTTTCTAATATTTTTTATTCAAGAAAAATAGAACACCAATTAAAGAATTATAATTTATCTTCCATTTTTGTTCAGAATAAACATATATGCATATAGACACACATGCATGCATACAAAAACAACAAATGAAAGAGCGCTGTAATTAGAGTGTAACAAAAAAAAAAAATTTCATTTCAAAATTTAAATAAAATTTTATGTGTATTGAAATAAACAAACTGTACCCCCTCACCTCAGCTCATCCTGACCAGTACAAAGTAACGATTATTTATGTATGATAAAGTACAATAATCGGGGAGTACCTCTAAGCTTGTAAAATTAGAAATAAAGGGTTTATAAGATCTGGTCCAAATGGATTGAGTACATAAAACCAATCAGATCTGATTTCATCTGACTGTATGAGTGCTTTGTGTGAACCCATGTGTTTTTATGTGAGGGTGCATTTCTATGAGGTGGTGCGCTCCCCTGTTCTGTTTGTTGTTTTTGTTTTTTTGTTTGTTCTGTTGTTGTGTTATTGTTTCAACTGAAATTAACGGTCCATAAAAGGAAATTCTAAAAGGGCAACATGGATTTATAAAAAAAATAATAATAATAAACCACTGAAACATTCTATATCCAGCCTATTTTATTTATTGAATAATTAAGGCTGTAATTAATGTAAGTCGTGGACATCTGCCTTTCCAATAATTTAAAAATAAAAAAATAAAGGGTTGCCATTTGTGGAAAAATTTGTCAGTACATCGTCTCAATGTGGATTACATTTTCTCAAGTATTAGAAGTCATGGTGTCTTTAAGCTACCAGGAGATGGAAGGATATTTAGCAGACTTCCACTGTAGCAATAACAAACGTCTCGATTGTAAAGATGCGTGCGCTGCCACAAACCTTCTTAAGGGCGAACGACGCCGTTTGCCCGCCGCGGACCTCCCTCACCGGCATCCTCTTGCGGTGGATGGATTTAATGGCGATGGGGATAAAGGTGCCTAATGGGTCTGGGCCTAGAAGCAGTGTGTCATTGAGCCGTATCAATCCACGTAACGTAGTCCCTGAAACTACTGTGCCCACACCCTGCCAAGAGAAGATTAACACAGGATTAGAGATGATGCTGTGGTCATTTACAGTTTATACCAGCCTCATTAAAGGTGACGCTTTGAAATATGATCGCTTCCTTTTTTCTTTTACTAATTATGTCACTTTCAACAGTTTCCAAAATTAAGTCCATCTATTTTCACACCTTATCTATGGATTTTCACACAACACCCACGTTCAAAAAGTACTTTATTATGACTATGCTTTAACTCTGGCAGCATCCACACATAAAGGTGCCAAGTGTTATTTTTTTCTTTTGTAGACCCTGCTCTGTTAAAAAAGTAACACCAAGCTGCATTTTCTTGCCGTCAGGCAGAAACCTCTTAAGTCCATTTTTGGTCTTTTGTTGTTGTTGTTGTTGTCATAAAATGATTCTATTGGTCAGTCTTCATGTTGGCCTGATGATTTTAGAAATATTCAACCAACAAATCACCACCCCATCCAAGAAAATTTTTTTTTGACCGCGATGGAACTGTTTGCAGAGGACGTGGGGGGGGGGTTATATAGCTCTGTAGGTAAAGCTCCCTTCACCTCAATTGGCCACCTAGTGCCCACTGTGTGTGTGTGGGGGGACCGGGTGGGGGGGGAGTATGTGAGTGACTATATACGTCTGTTATGTCAGACACAGGCTCTTTACACTGGGGGGGGGGGCAGTATACAACAGCGACTCACACCCCCCATTTGTGACTTAGCACCCCCTCTCTCAGCTTTCTCATTCCAAACGCCCCCCACAAATGTCCCAACAGCCCCTTGGGGTTGGTACCACCCCTGTTGAGAAACACTGATTTAGAATATACATCATTTTTCCAGTTTACTGAAAAATAACTTATGGAGATAAGAGGTTCCCGCCTGACAACAGCAATCTGTAAATCATACCTTTTCCATTTTCACGTATTCAGCTCAGTTATTATGTTATTACATGTTATTATCATGTCGGACTCCTACTGAGATACCACTGCGAGGACAGATCTGCAGATGGAAACTATGGCTTTCACACTTGGGTCACTATCATCTGTTCTGTTTGTACTGAAGAATATAAACACTGACCCGTCAGAGAGTGTGTTTATTTCTCCTACCGGTACTGAATATGTGTCATCTATCTGGAACTCAGCGGGCTCATCGTTGCTGAAGGTAGTCCTAGACGAGAGGAGGTTCAGGAACATCTTCAGCAGGTCCATGTTTTCTCCAGTCACATTTGAGATTTGGAAAATTGGGCACATCCTGCAGAGACAGGAGTTACAGAACAGAATCCATGTTCACAAACCATGTAATTTAGGAATGAAAAAATGAGAACTTGAACTTGAATGAAGTGGAAAAAAGTAGGCGGAGCTTACTAATAACCCTGCCCAGTCGCACAACGCTTTACCCCTCTTACTCACCGATATCCCCACCTACCCAGGGATTCATTTTGAGTCTTATCTTTCAGTCTTCTCTGAAACTTTTCAAAAATTAGTAAAAAATTGACAAAAAATAAAAAAAAAAAAATAAAAAAATGGGGGAAAAGTGCGTGTAAAGAATGTGTACAAAATTTCAAAGTTGAAATTTTCCCCAAAAATCCCCAAATTTTTATTCAACCGTCAAACTGTCCACTGCACCTCTCCTAGTGATAAAGAACATGTGTCAAATTTGAAGAGAATCAGCTGAATAGTGTCTGAGAAATTAGTTTGACAAATTTTGTTGGTTGAAATTTTTCCAATAAATTTAAATTAAAAAAAATTGAGACAAAGGCACACGTAAAGAACATGTGTGTGACATTTGAAAAAAAAAAAATCAGGTGAATAGTCTCAGAGGAATCAGTTGGACAAATTTTTCTAAGTTGAAATTTTCCAAAATGTGTATGAAATTAAATTAGAAAACTGAAATGTAGTCATGAAAGTGCACTTCACCTCTACTAGCAGTAAAGAACCTGCGGGTGAAATTTGAAAAGCATCGAGTGAATAGTGTCAGAGGAATGGGTTGGACCAAAATAAATTTTAAAAATGTCTGTGTAGGTAGATAGGTAGGTTTGAGAATATTTACTGTGATCCAAGACTTAAGACTCTGCTGTTTTTTCACAAACTTTAAGAATCAAAAGGAAGGAAGTTAACGTGAATTAACATGCGGTTATTAAAATGCTGGAATAATCAGTGTTTCCTGAATCTTTGGGGTTTGTGTAAAAAAGCTTCTATTTTCATAATTAAAAAACACAAGAGCTACCAGAGGATATCATACCCTCTGGCTGGCACAGAATTAAAAAGATGTTAATTATTTCATTGGAGTTTTCCTGTCGACAGCACAGGAGTCAAATACTTTTACGGAAAAGATCCATCCATCTTCTGTCCCCCTTTTATCCCTATCTCTACTACTACACTAACTCACTAGGGTCACGGGGGTCGCATGGAGCCTATCCCAGCTACTTAGGGCGAAGGCAGGGTACACACTGGACAAGTCCCCAGTTCATCGCAAGGCTGACATGTAGACAAACAATCACTGTCACACTCACACCTATGGGCAATTTAGATTAGCCCATTAACCTATCAGTGCATGTCTTTGGATTGTGGGAGGAAACTGGAGTACCTGGAGAAAACCCACGCAGACACGGGGAGAACATGCAAACTCCACACAGAAACGTAAAAGGAAAAGTTCCTTCACACAGGAAAAGTGACTGGTGCTGGAATCAAACCCAGGACCTTCTTGCTGTGAGGCACGAGTGCTAACCACTGCACCACTGTGTCGTCCCCTTTATGGTAAAGATATCAAATGGATTTCTTCTTCTGTTCTGACATAAAATAATTATAAGTGGCTTGATGGACAATGCAAAAGTAAATGGCTGAACACCGTCACATAACTGTCCAATTGTAGCAGGTTTGGTGGCAACATATTAATTCTGTCGAAAATAATGACAGCAGATGACCAATATATGCTGAAGGGGTAAAAAAAAAACAAAAAAAAAACGTCTGCATAAGGAGTGCTTTATCCAGGCAGGATTCAGCAGCAGTGAACTCAAATCTTACAGGTGCTGCATAGGTCCAACTTTAACAAAACCTCATTGCTTTAGAAAGTCCTTCCAGATACGGAATAGAAATAGTAAAGGAGTCGAATTGTGCCAATAATAATCATGAAATATATGTATAAAATGCTTTTCTATTTTCCGTACTCTAAGTGCTGACATTAGATCCATTAGTAAAGCCAAAGTCTTATCATCTGTTAACTACATCTGTACTAGAACCTCACAGTCATACACCAGTGTGGATAGAACTGGAGGCAAGGTGGTTGAAGTGCCTTGCCCAAGGGCACAACAGCAGATGACTAGGACAGAGTGGGATTCAAACTGCCAACCCTCTGGCTATTGGATGACCCGCTCTACCTCCTGAGCCTTGATACTGCAGTAGTTTTTAAATATGCTGAGCCTGTTTACGTGACCATAAAAATCTGATAACTGGGAGTAATCAGATCCGACTCAATGTGCACTTCAGAAATGCGATAATTGGAAAACCCTGGTTGGATCGGGCTTCTTTCAGAGTACGTGCATAATGATGGTGGACTCAAACGTCCTGTTATTGTCTTCCTCTCATGTTTGACGATGTAACTTCTGCTTTCTATGATTTTAACAGTGTTTCCGCATGCGCAGATGTAAAAGAACTAAATAAATTAGATTAACTTGATTAAATGCAGGAAGACATCCGCATATTGGGGAAAAATCCAGATGTATTAATCTGATTTACCATAATCAAATTAGTGCTGTTATCTGAGAAAACAGATCAGATTATCCTGTTTACATGAACACTTGAATTATCTGAAAGCTCCTGAAATCAGATATTGATCAGAGTATTTGTGTGGACGTGTTAGAAAACCAGGTTTCACTAAGTTCATTCCAGTAATGAAACAAGAAGTAAGTGTGAAGTTTCCTCAGACAGAATGTCTAAAACTTGTGGTCTGGCTGAGTCTAGAGTCTGGCCTGTAACAGCATCATTAACTACCAGAATGCCTCGCCTCATGCCCAGACGGCAGGATGTGATTTGGATCCGTCGACTCAGTCTCTGTCGATCAGTGTCAGTTCTGATTCCATTGAACCATTGGATAACTGACGTTCATTGGATCTGGCTCTGGTGGTCTGACTAGTCAGAAGAAGACCAGTCTTCCTCTGACAGTGACGTGGATCTCATTGTGTGATCTTTTAAACAAAGGGACTGGACGCTTTGAGGATGTTCAGAAAAAGGCCTGTCAGCTTAGACGCTCAGCTTGAAATTTCAGGTCAGACCCCAAACTATATTTTCCATTGAAGGATGTAGGGTTAAAATGACGTCATGGCATTATGATTAATCGCATTTTTAAACATCATGCTTAATTAATCATCAAGGCTGCCAAAAAACATCTCATAAAGTACAACAGGTTAAGAGCGGCACCAAAGACACACCAGACACTTATTTTTAGAAAATAGATCTTGAGATTTCAAGAAATCTTACCAAGATAATTTTTTTATTGTTTTTTTTTTTTTGCTTAATTCAAGATTTATTTGACATGATTCAAGCAAAAAAAAAAAAAAAATTGTCTAAAAATAAATTCTTCTAAATATCTCTGAAAAGGTACTCTTCAGGTGATTCTGTCTTATTTTCAGCGTGATGAAATGCTGACTTGACTAGAAATGAGAAAAATGCACTATGTCAGATTTAGATTTTTTCCAGTATGATCGTGGCAATAAAGTGACTAATTGTTACAACCCTTGCAGAACGGACTCAAAAGTCTGACAGTTTATAGGCCTGATCCCTGGTTCGAGTGCATTTGTAGGGTTTTTTTTTCCTGCGTAGTACAAGCGTTATGCCTTTAAATTCTTTGAGCGTATTTTACCAGATTTTGCTGCACTCAAGCCTTTGATTCGAGTACTCATCATCGTCACGACTGCATTAAGCACCAGACAAGCAAAACAAATGAAAATGATCCTCTAAGCACTACTCTACTCCATCCATCTGCACTGTTTGGATTTGCTCTCACCTCTCAGAGCTGAAGTTGGAGGCTGTGACGATGACATCATCCTTGTTCTGGACCAACACTGGGATTTTCCTGCAGCCTGGTGATTTTAATAACCTCTGTAATAATTTTAGCGTCTCTATAAAAAGACACAAAACAGAGAAAACACCACGTCAGAGCCTCACAAAGTCCGAAATACTGCACATTTTACAGTCAGTTGGATTTGAAGGCACAAAGTATGTGAAAGACCGGAAATGGGGATCATAAATTATTCCTATTTTCATCAAGTAGAGGGAATAGGAATAGAGCTTTATTCAACCACAGCTGCTACTGCTCTAACTACTCCATTTAAGAAGCATAAAATATGACCAATGTCCCACTATATTAGCGTCATGTTCTATCAAGAATCAATACATAGTTGAATGTGTGAGGTTGTCAGGTTCTGTCTCTTATGTTCCAGTTCAGTGGTCTGGATGCAGATCGATCTAACAATAGAATTGGGCGGTACTTTCACTGGAAGAGAACTCAACCAATTCAGTCAAAGTCCATTTATTTATTTATATATTTATTTATTTATTTATTAACATCTACAACAATTGCAGCTGTAAATATGCCACATTGTAGAGACAGTGCCAATTTCTATCTGTAGTCCCAAGGCAGGTGACACAGTACCAGAACCCAGGCAGGTTCTGGTACCATGAACCACTTTAGTCTGTTCATATGATTTATAAAATTCTGATTTACTTAGTCTGTTCACCATTATTCACCTGGCATCCCTTTAACCACTCCTATCGTTGTAGCCGCCCAATGACGATAGGGTCTGAGGTGACTGGATGGACCTCCTCGCCCTCACCTGTCTCTTCGGACTGGATGGACCCCCATGTGCCCTCAACCTTCTTCTGCATTATAATAAACTGGAACTACATCCATAAATGGTCGTCCGTCAGTCCTGGTGCATCTACAGTCTGTCCATCCATGGCAGTGGATCTGTCCTTCACTGTGGTTCTCTTCAGGTTTCTGTTTTCCCACTGAATTTTTCTTTGCCAAGAAGGAGGGTCTAAGGACAGGGGATGCCCAGGACATTAATCCATCTCCTTCATCGACTGTTTATTT
The DNA here is from genome assembly GCA_030068375.1 of Ostorhinchus rueppellii. Taxonomy (NCBI): domain Eukaryota; kingdom Metazoa; phylum Chordata; class Actinopteri; order Kurtiformes; family Apogonidae; genus Ostorhinchus; species Ostorhinchus rueppellii. The sequence continues at coordinate 38,474,026 of JAQQZY010000001.1, forward strand.
GACTGTTGTTTGTTTTCATGTCCAACTAATTCTGTAAAGCCCTGTGAGGCAACCTACAAATCTACAAATAAAATTTAAGTGAATTGAAGAAAGACAATTGACAAAAAGCAAAACATAAAAACACACAAAACAACACAGTGAGGACAATCTCCTGAAGGTCACAGGCTTGGTTTTCCATTCATCCAATGTTTAAGTTGTGATTTGAAGGAGGCATGTGATTGTGAGCCTCTTATGTTGAGTGATAAACTGTTCCAATAATCAGTCCCAGGGGCTGAAAGAGTAGTTGATCCGAAAATAGTGCACCTGCATGGCCCCTCACAGTCTCCTGGGATTTGATAAAATCTGTCAAGGGAGGAGGGGCAAGTCTATGCAAGACTTTACATATCAGGCCCGCATTTTTAGAATTAACGAAATTATTAAAATTAAGGGATTCATGTTTATCTAAAACAATGCATGACTTCCATCAGTGCTCAATAAGAACCACAATGATATCTGTAACTATTTAGATTTTATAAGCCATCAAAATATGGACTGATATAAGTAAAGGCACATTTTTAATATTTTAATTCATCACAAATTCAAAAATCTAAATTTGTCAAAACTGTGAAAAACATTTGTAGATATTACCCCAAGGAAGATGCATGTTTAAAAAAATGTAGTTGAATGCGACCAGGAGCTGGGGAGATTGTTGAAAAATAGACATTGGTGACCTTGAGTTTGACCCTTTACGGTCACTCAAGGTCAAAGGTCATAGACCCAAAACGCAAGTCCACATATGACCCTATCAGTGATCAATAGGAACTATATTGATAACTCTGACCCTTTCAATCAAAATATGGACCATTATAGGTAAAGGCACTTTAATATTTCAGAAATCCCTAAAAAAAATTTAAATCAAAATTTCTCAGCACTGTCAACAAAGTTTGTAGATGTTGACACATGGAAGCTACATAAGATATTTGAAATGAATCCCACTTACAGTTTCATTAGAGAGGCTGTTAGAAGTAACTGCTAACGAAGTCGATGACGCCTTCGCCATAACT
>JAQQZY010000001.1:38573098-38584172 GCA_030068375.1 Ostorhinchus rueppellii
CAAGGACTATTTAGTTATTCCCATTGGTCATTTTCTGTAGGAATAACAATGAAACTGTTCATTTGAAACAAGTTTTTAATAAACTATGAAGTGATTTATGTTTTCTTGTTTTCATAACAGATGGAAGAATACATTTGTTAAACACTGTAGATGTGTTGAAGGCAAGGCAGGTTTATTTATGTAGCACATTTTATGTACAAGACAATTCAAAGTGCTTTACATAAAACATTACGAGCATTACAGCAGGGAAGCAATAAAAAGTATAGGCATGAGATTAAAATAAAATTGAAAAAAAATAAATGATAATAAAATGTCTGATGTAACTACAGACTACAGGGGCAGCTGTGGTCGAGTGGATCATCCAATGACTGAAGGGTCTGCAGTTCAAATCCTGTCTCTGACTGTCCACATGTTGAAGTGCCCTTGGGCAACACACTGAACCCTAAATTGCTCCCAGTCGGGCCTGGCAGTGCCTTGTTCATCCTCATAGACATTTATGCATGAATGGGTGCATGTGAGGCTTTGTACCATATACAGACAGCTTCAGCACCACATGATGCACTTATCCATTTCCAGTCCACCGTCTAAATCAACGTCAGTAGTGTTTGACTTGGGGTAAACATTGTGTCATGTATACGTTGTTGTACCTGCTGGTCAATTCCTACGGCGTCCAGTCCATGGTACATGATGTTGACCCAGCCGTCTTTGGACGCCAGCACGAACAAGGACATCAGAGCCTGGTAAGATAAGGAAAGGTAAGGGAAGGGAAAGTAAGATAAAGGAAGATAAAATAAAGTAAGGGAAGATAAGATAAGCTAAGCCACAATACGATAAGTTAAGATAAGACAACTGAAGATAAGATGAGATAAGATATAGGTTATTGATCTCTCAAGGGGGAAACTTTGAAGAAGGGGGAAGTTTAAACAGCACAAATCCAACCCAGACCTCTTTCATATGTGGTCCTAAATCCCATACGGATCGGATCTTTTGCAGTGCGACTTCACGCACCACTTAGTGATGACTCTGACGAAGACAGAAGTTTGCCATCGAAACATGTCAGGTATGTTTGGACAGATTACGTGTCTGATATAAAAGGAATCTAAACAAACAAAAAAAATCTGAATTAAATTATAAGAAGCTGTCGTAGCATTCGAGAGTAGTACAAAGTGCATCATGGGATATTTTACCAGCCAGTGTCACCAACCAGTGCATCGCTGGTTTAAGCTAGCTGACAAGAACAACATTTGGGTATTCCATGTGTTCTTGGTTTATGCAAACTTGCGATTGGAACACAACTTGGGCTGCGACTGATGACGTTTCACCAGAACAGAAGAACAGACAAGAACACAAACTGAGAAACAGACACTGTCCTGTGAAATACTTTATAAACTGCTGCTTTAAAAATGGAATTAATGAGGTAACTTGATTGCCATTTCATAACTGTAACCGCAATTACCATTACTATTAGATTGTGACCATTATCTGATGCTGACACAATGACAAATAACCAATAAAAACTAAGTACCAAAAAATAATTAAAAACTATACAGAAAAATTGCATTTGTATATTTTACACAGCAACTATTTCTGCCCAAAACTCAAAATATCACCAAACAAACCAGGTTGTGATTATTGTATTACCCATTTCTGCTGTCAGAGTTGCAAATTGCATCTGTTTATGAATCATAATTTCACTGGCTGATGTTTTGACTGCAGTTGCGATCTGATTAATTGTGCCTTTTTATTCGACACAATTTTGTAAAATGAGTTCTGGGTAAATTATGAGTTTTGCAGGTGAGCTGTGGTATTGTGCTGAGCTTTGCAAATACTGAAAAACAAAGAAATAAAACTGAAATGAGGTTTGAACACATGACTGATAAATGTGTGGTTTTATCTTTTCATCCTTCTTTCTTTACTCCTTTATTTAAACTAACTTTAAGTTAACTTTTCTACCTGGTTTTCCTCTTTCAACCAGCATGATATCCATCTTTCTTGCCTGTAGAGCTCAGTAATTATCTGTTAATGAGTGTGTGAACTGGTTATATATCCATATAGAATTCATACATTTAAAAGACTCCATTCAGAGCGCTCCGGTGTCTTTTCATTCTTTTTCTTGTACCTGTCCAAGGTTGTCAAAGTTGTACTTGTGGTGTACCCATCGGTAGTTGGCAGCCAGGCAGTCGGATTTGTTTGTGATGTTCTTCACGTCAAAACCCACACAGTAGTAGAACTTGCCTTTGAAGAGCTTCGAAGGAAAACACGCAGAGTGAAAGAAATGTGAGACAAAGAAACCCAAAGATAAGTTGTGATGAAGTCATGACAGCACCTGTGTGTTTCACGCTGCTTTTGAAGTCATTTTATAATTAGTGATGCATGTGCAGAGCCAACCCAAGACACAAAGAATGTTTTATTTGTGAGAGAAAGATGCTTTTAATTCTCAATCATCCTGAAGACATCAAAGGAAGAAGTGAGTAAAATAGTACGCAAGTGTGGATGTGGAAACAATAATGACATGAAATAATGGGGTGGGATTGACGACCACACACGAGAGAGGAATTCAGCACAGCAGCGAAGAAACACATGAGAAAAACCAGACGGATCCAAGACTAAAGGATGGATGGATGGGTGGATGGATGTACAGGTGGGTGGACAGATGGATGATGGATGGATAGAAAGAATTAAAGATGGATGGATGGATGGATGGATGGATGGATGGATGGATGGATGGATGACAGACAGATGTGCTCACCTGAACCCCCAGAATGCCAAAGATAATGAAGAATGCGCAGCAGATGAGGACGATGTTGCCGATGGGCTTCAGGGATGTGATGAGGGTTTCAACTACCAGCTTCAGACCTGGAGCCCGGCTAATCACCCTGGAGGCCCAAAGGCACAAAGGTCAAGGCAGAGTTATAAGAGTGAGTAGAAACAGTTCTAAAACATGAATTTTGTAGCATTCATGTTTGACGACAAAATACACTTCAGACAAAATGTCAAGACATAAAGATGAAACTGACAGAAAGTCATTTACACTCAAACTTTAACGGACACCCACTAACTGCTCTTATTTTAGTTCTTTTCGACAAAGGCTAACAGACGATGGAAGCCATTGGATTGTGTTTCTAACCTGAGGGGGCGGAGGGTCCTGAGCAGCCTGAGGACCCGGAGCACCCCAAGGATCTTAGCTCCACCCGCCATGGAAACCACAATGTCAATCAGAGAAACGAAGACCAGGAAGCCATCTAGAATGTTCCAACTGCTCTTCAGGTAGGCCTTCTCCCCCAGGTACAGACCCATGGACACCACCTGGAGAGATGAAGGGATGAGGAATCCAAAAGCAGCAACAGGAGAGGAGGGAAGAGAGGAGATAGGAGAGGAGAGAAAAGGGGAGAGAGGAGAGAGAAGGAGAGGACAGGAAGAGAGGAGGGGGAGAGGAGATCAGAGATTAAAAGGACAATGAGATGATGGCGACTGAGGTCAAATTCAAAACAGAAGACAATGACAAAAGAAGGAGGAGATGCTACATTAATGACTCCTAGGAAGAAAAGGTAAAGAGGAGCAAGAAGAAGAACTCTGAGGAGTTCACTAGTTTTCATTCTGACACTGAATTTTGTTCACTGTCAGGGAAAATGTCTTGATGTGATTTCAATGAGAAGAATAATTCAGAGAAGTTCAACTGTTTAAAATCCATGAAGACATACAGGCTTTTGAGCTGCTGATGGTGAATGCTGCAACGTCAGCACTTGGGTTAAAATCTTCTTAAATTGGAAACTCGTCAGCTGTGGACAACCAAGAACACACGCAAATGTAGAGGAAGTGTGAGTGCAGCTCCTCTGGTAGGGTAAAACCTACCAGAGGAATATTTTAGCAGGGAACGCAGAAGATAGAGTGGAAGGAGATCAACAAATGTGTGGAATGTGACAGCTATCAGTGGGAGGAATAAAAGACAGACGTTGACGGTGGGGGTGAAAGGCAGAAAAGGTTCAATGAGAAACTGCGAATGTTTTTAGAGAATAGAAAAATAACACTTCGCTGTTGAGGTTGGAGGAAAAGTAGCAGCAGATGTTTTTGCGCCAGATAATTTGACACCTGCCAAGTGCTTTCATGGCAAGAACACGCTGGCATGACAAAGCCGAACATGCAAAAATATAGCAGCCACGTCGGGTTTAGTGGCATTTTTGTAGAAAGTGAAACTAGAGAGAGACGAGTGAAAAGCTGGAGAATGTGGCGTCGGTTTGTTCTCTGCGTCTGCTGTGGAACTTGACACTAAGCGCACTGGCAGCACAACGCCGAAAGATACCAGCGCACGTCTTTTAACTGTCAAGTACTCGTGGATGTCGGCCTGAGACGAAGCTTCTTTTCCATGGGAATTCAGCTGTAGTCCACAGCTGCTTTTCCATGAACTCGTCTTTATTCCAAAAAAAGTACACTGCCCGACCCAAAAAAAAGTCGCCCATGCAATATTCTCCTGCACCACCTTTGGTTTGGATTCCAGGAGATGTTCACTGGATTGAACTCCTCCAATAGTTGGATCCTTCCATGGGTAAATCCTGCAGTGGTTCAGAATGTTGGAGCTGGAACAGGTTATTGAACTCTAACTGCAGTGAGTGTCCTCTCATGTCTAATGTCAAACAGATTGGACAATGAAGGACTGATCAGGATCATCAGGTATGTGACAGAATGGTTCAGGGACAATCACACATCATTTCCACAAATGGATTAAACAACAGAAAGTCCACACTCGAATTCAGGATGTAGAGAAAATTTGATGGACCAGCCTGATTCTGCATCATCAATAATCAGAAATGAATGCAACTATGGATGAAAAAAATACTATGAACCGTATAACACTCCACAAGCATCATGTGGCAAAAAAAGGTGTGTCAGTGAATGTCTCCTGTACTCAAAACCAAAGGTGGTGCAGTCAAATACTGCATGTGCGACTTTTTTTTTTGGCCGGGCAGTGTATTTCTAGGCTTCTCCATGTTCTTCAGCTTCCACCACCATCCAGAGACAAAGGCTGAATCCCAATTCACCCCTTATCCCTAACCCTCCGTTTTGCATGTTCATATGAAGGGGTAGTGTTGTCCCAATTCTCAATTAGACAGAGGGAAGGGGCTAAGGCAAGGGCTGTATAGGCCTTGAAACGAAGATTTTCTAGGACCACACTACAAACGGAGGGGTAGGAAGAGTTTCACATAATTCTGTTCGAATCATTGGCAAGATGGAGGTAAACAAGTTAAAATGTGCCGCAGTGACGAAAGAAAAACACAATGCAGGTACTTTCTTCTTCATTTGATCGTCTGTTTGATGACGTTTCAATGTGTTATAGATCACATTTCTGTGGTTTATAGTTGACAGATGTAAAAAGATGACCAAAGCCCACGGAACAGAGACAGTTCCAGCTGCTGACGACATGGGGAATACTTTCGGAAAAAAAGTTGTCGAATCTGTTTATAGCAGCATCGATAATGTAATAGGTTGCAAGAGGTTGTCCCATTTCATAGGTGAATGTTTCAATCCTTACCCCTTACACCCCCATTTCAAGGGTTAGTGCCAAGAGCAAGGCCAAGTGGGAGGGGTAAAGGGTAAATTGCGATTGGGCCTTACATCTTATGTTGCGTTCCCAGCAGGTTTTTGAGTCTCTAAGTCGCAAGTTTAAGCCATGACTCATGACTTTGTAGCATTCCAGGCAAGTCACAGCCAACTGCCTGAAGTCTTATCAATCAATCAAAACTTTATTTATAAAGCACTTTTCCTACAATAAATGTAACAAAGTGCTGGACAGAAAAATAAAACATAAAAACAGAAGTGCAACACTGACACCCCCCCCACCCACACACACACACCCATGCATCCACAGCACACCCTCCCGCACAGCCATCCATCCACCCCACAGAACTGTTCGGGCAATAACATGGCAGGGCACTGAGGCACTTATGTTTAACCTTAATATTAGTTAGTAATTAATGTTTTAAAATAGGATTCCTTTGTGTCACTTCGTAAGTTTTTAGGATAGTATGATGTCATTGTAACATCTTATTCAACATGCCAATTTGACAGATTTATGAACACAGGACTTAGGTTTTCCCAGAGGCCAAACCTGGCACACCAAAAGGTCCAATCTGGCCTGTGGGATGAATTTGGGAAGTGCAAAAATTACACTGAAAAAATTACAATCAACGGTGTGAAACTCATTTTAATTCAGGTTCAACGTACATACCAGTAAGATCTAGAGTAAAATAATAGCATAATAAAATGGAGTGACAGCTCCATTTTCCCAGGTTCAAGTGGACTTGTTTTGCTCTTTTGAAGCAAAAAAAAAGTCCAGTTGAACCTCGAAGAACAATGGTCTGGGCAAACGATACAACTCTACAGATCCTTTGTAAGCTGAAAGCCTTGACAACACCCCCCACCTCGGAACAAACGCACTGACTGTCACCACAGTAACTCAAAGTACATGACAACAGCAGTGGAGAAAGCCCAATAACCCACAGCGCCGTGCCAACTGTTGTCAGGGCTTCCTAAATTTAGAGAAGTAATGCAGAGAATCAGAAGAGACAAAGCACGATGAAAGAGAGAAACAGTGAAACAAGAGACAGAGCACGGAACGAAGAAGTGGGATGACAGAGCTATGCATCAGAACCATAACTGCAGCAGTCACTTGGTAGACTTATATACAAAATGTGGACGATCACACAATTTTTCCACCTTGTTTTGACAACTAACACAGTCCGAAACTCTGAAAATGCTTCATCATTCCTCGCAGTGAGATCGGCACATCAGCTCGACGCCGTCATATCCCATAAGATGAGTCTTTTGTCATGTTTTGACAGGGTGGATTGCGAATTACAATACGTCTGCTTCGTTATTAATAGCAGTCAGCTACACTGAAGTCTCCTCGGGGACTGTTGGGATGCCGTGGGGCCTCCATTAAGCAGATCAAATCCCACTATGATAAAACATGATGCATGGGAAATCTATACGGAGCTGAAACTAGCGCTATTATCGAAGCTTCTCCTCACAGCTGTCCTTTGGCTGACAGGGCGAGTATGTCACATTAAATTCCAATTACACTGAAACTCCCTTCGCTATATCGTTTAGCAGAAAATATGGCAATGATTACGCCTGTCATTTCAGTGTTATTTTTACAATCTGAAGTTTAAGATGAGACTCCATTAGCATACATTACCTCATATTAACCTGGAAATGGCTATAATGAATCTCCACTAGGAGTTTTTTTTTTTTACACTTTTTTACACAAACTCGCAATTCAACAGTTCTTGGTTATTAGAATAGTTTAATGGATTTGGATCATGAGTCTGACCTTTTTCATTATTTGTTTTTCAGCAGCAGCAGATTGGAATGTGGGACAAATGGATTCTTTTTATAGCCAATAGTTTCTTATGAGAATGTGAAACAACAGTTGCTAAGTGGCTGGTTTGGTGTTGCACAAACTGTTCTGGTTTTGGATCAGGAAAGACTGGATGTGGGTCTGATACCGGAGGGTGTTTCTGGGATTTCTGGAAGTCCTGATTTGAGCTGATTTTTTTTTTTTTTTTTTAATCATCTGGCAGTTCAGGGTCTCTGAAAGTAGTTTAGCTTAGTAAAATAAATGCACTTCAGATTCAATAAAATCAGACTCAATAGGCGCTTCTATGAAACTAGTTTATTTTAGTATCTGACACTTTTCCATATTTTTACACCAAAAAATAAAAGATAAATACAGACAGATTTACCCCAGGATGGACCTAATGATGATGTCAGATAAATTCAGAAATATAATCCTCCTGCTTTGAGCCATCCCATAATTAATGAATTTTTAATCTAGTATTGGGTCCAAAAATAGGACCCAAATATGGACATTAAATGTGCTGAGGTGTCAGTGCATTAGATGTGTAAACGTGTGTAAATGCTCTTCTACAGACACTGGGTTAAACGTGTCCATCCGACTGGTTTTTTAATCCACACGTGGGTTCGGCATAAATCTACGGCTCATTCCAGGTTTGGTGTGAAACCCATCGTATCCACTTCTGTTACAAGCGGAACCTGCCCATTTAAACATAAATAAATCAGTCATTTTTGTGAAACACTCTGCCTTGAATAATTACTTTGATTCCCCAAATGTACCTCAGAGAGAATAAAGATTAAAAAAAAAAAAAAAAAAAAAGTAGCAAGTAATTTTCCTGTCCTTTGACTGTGTTACATGTGGATTTTTGTGTGAAAAATAATGTAAAATAAAATAAAAAGCAACAAAAAAATGTTAGAACTGACTTCAGACAGAGGGAGGAGCTTCATCTGTCAGCTTCTCACTTATAATAATTAATAAATAATGAATAATAACTAATAAAGAAAGGCCTGATTGACAACTAGGGAGGTAAGAAAATATCGGTTCTGCAATATATCGCGATACTTCATTTCACAATACTGTATTGATATTAAAAAGTGGTGTATTGATATTTTTAGGCATTCATTCAAATGCAGATATGGATTGAGGTTCATTTTTGTTTTTCTTTATTGTTTATATTTTATTTCTTATTATTAAATGCTGTTTTAATAAATCATGTTTTTTTAAGCATCCTAAAAGCACTTTTTCCTGTTCCTCTGTTGGGATCGCAAAAAATAATGTTATGAACTAATAGAATATGAATATCTGAGCAGGATCTGAAACTGTATGACTAAAACATAATTTTAAATTTCAACACATTTTGTGATATGACATCAGATCCTGTTGTGATCAAATACAAATGTGTTTAGTATTTGTGCATAATTCACATGTAATTCTATTTTTTAAGGAAATAATTTTTCAGAAATTGGCTTTTTAACAGCACCATGGTATATAGAGATATATCATATCCTGATCCTAGTATTGTGATTTGTATCATATCACCATATTCTTTTTTTTTTTTTTTAACTTGTCTTGTCCACCATCCTGACAGCAGAATGGTAGTTTGGCTTGTAGCACCCTATACAATTCTACAATTTCATTTAGCAGACGCTTTTGTCCAAAGCGACGAACAACACAAGTAAGAGTTTAGACTTAAAGGGAAAACCCCTAGTTAGCGCAAAAAGTGCTTCAGGTGTATATATAATATAAAATAATGTAATAATTTCCTGAAAATGTAATAAAATTTGCACTAAACTCAATCAAAAATGTCATAAAACCCAATAATGTTGTAACTTAATAGAATAACTTCACCAATAATGTAATAAAATATCCTGACTTTATTGATAATGCAATACCTTATTACATTATTGGGAATTTATTACATTTTCAGGTGGGTCTTTTTTTTTTTTCCCCAAAACTGATAATGTCAAACTCGACAGATAATGTACCCACCTGAAAATGTAATAAATCCCCAAAAAGGTAATTAAGTATTACATTTTTGGTAAAATGTTATTACAATATCGATCAGGATATTTTATTACATTATTGGTGACGTTATTACATAATTGGATTTTATTACATTTTTGATTAAGTGAACATTTTATTACATTTTCAGGAAAACATTGCATTATAGCAGGGGTGTCAAACTCATTTTAGTTCAGGGGCCACGTACAGAATAATATGTGGGTCAGACCAGGAAAATAATACAAATAATAGAATGATAACTTTTGAGTAAAAAATAAAAATTATGTAATGAAAATGTTTTTATCTATGAATTGTACTCAAATATAACATGAACAAATATGAACAACAAGTAAAATAACTGTAATGTTAACATTATTACACTTTAGTTTATCATTTATATATGTGAATCATAACTTAGAGATCACAGTGGATCTACAAATACACAAAACATTAATAAAACAGGCAGAATATGATTGAAATTCCACATACTTCTAATAAGAGATTTCAGGTTATTCAGGTTTGTTTTTTTATTATTTCATAAAAGGCTAGTCTGTAAATGTAAATATTTTTGTGTAATTTTACTTTTTTATATACTAAAACAAAGAGAAAATGAGCAGTTTTCATTATTTATATGTTATTATGATAGTATTTTACTGGTCTGATCCACTTTAGACTGAATTGACCAGAAATGATTTGAACATCCTTGACTGTTCATCTCTTCAGTGTAATTTTTGCATTTCCCAAATTCATCCCAGGGGCCGGATTGAACCCTTTGGCGGTCCAGATTTGGCCCCCGGGCCGTATGTTTCACACCTGTCCATTATAGGGTGCCATGTGGCTGCCTTTCGGTGCTAAACAAATTTGCTTTGCCAAGAGAAACTTCATAAAGTATATGAGGTATCACTAGATTCTTGCTAATACACAGCCATATTGACAACGCATGCACAAGCTAAATTTGTGAGGTTAGGGTCAATAGAAAAGCGACTTTTCTGACTATAAACACATACGTACGGTGAGCGCTCATTTTACCACAACAGCAGCCTTATGTCTGCGAACGCTTTCACTGCCTATCAGACTGATTTTGTGTTTTACTGCTTTCACTCGTCTCATATTTGAAGCCCAGTGCAGCGACATGTTTCAAAGCTTTAGCTCCATATTCAGTTTGGGGTTTTACTGCCAGAGGTAGAGGAGCAGTCACTCAAGTGCTTGCCCTGCTTTCGCTTCCTCAGACCGCTGCTTCTGCTTTAGCCTCTGTAAATCTGCTAATGGACTTTGGACAGAAGGGAAGATTCTGCAGCACTCGTTACAAAACTCAAAGCGCTCACATGAACAGAAGAATGGGTCGAGATCTGAAAACACATTTCCACTGATGCATCATGGGACTTTAAAGTAAGATGCAATAGGTTTCATTGGAACCCCTTTCATGTCGTCAGTGAACGCTGTAGGAGTCGGAGGTGAAAGAAAACTACGACACTCTGATGCCCATGTCACAGTTCTACAGTGGAAAATGTGGCACCAGGAAAGGCGTTTCCTGTTATTGGATTGGTTTGTGTAAAATTTAGACGATGTCGATAGCAGGGGTTCAACTGTTCCTGAATTGTGTACACTTATTTTGTCTATTTATTTAATTAGCATATATAAAAAAAGTCTTCCTCTCGCCCACCTGGGCGGTGTCTCCTCCAGACTCGGGTCCTCTACCAGAGGCCTGGGAGTCTGAGGGTT
>JAQQZY010000001.1:38682472-38696695 GCA_030068375.1 Ostorhinchus rueppellii
CTAAATTATTCCATTATTCAGTTTCCTGGTGTGTCCTCACATACCGCACCATGTTTCTGGAAGAACTCTTCTTCTTCCCTTGTTCTAACGTTTGTCCACATCCAGGGTTTTTTATTCACATGACTATTTGTGAAAAAATATCTTTCCATCGCAGTTTTGCGTAATATACCAATTTCACAACGCCCTAAAAACCACCTCATTTTGATTGAAAAATGAGAGTTTTGGCAAAATTGTTGTTTTTCCATTAGGTCAGTTTTTTATGTGCAGGTTATATTCACTATATTTGAGGGTCAATGGAAAAGCAGCTAATGAGACATTCAGTGTCCTCATTGGTCCACGGGTCATGGCTGCTTACTGTTCGCTCTGACTACCCATGAGACTCAGTTACTTCCTGCGGTGGCTCTTCAAGCACAAATGGCGCACGGTTTGTTTGGACTCGAGGCTGGTTATATTCACAGCAGAACTGAACCGACCCACGTGGTCTGGGTTGGCTTGTTTGGTTTGGATCATTGTTTGCGTGTTTGTATTCACACCTAAAAAAAAGTCTGGACTTTCTGAGGAAATGGACCAAACGAAGCAGGTCTGAACACACCCTTAAGCAACCATTAAAAGGTCTGCCTCCGAACGGCAAAACCTATCAAGTCAAACCTAATAATATATCAAACAGCACTGCCAGATGGGAAATGTACAGTACTCTACTGGAAGTTTAACCCATAAAGACCCAAACATCTACTGATCTACACTGTTTAACACCTGCTGATCCACTAATTAAGTAAAATACAGTTCTTCATCTTTTCATGGTCATCAGATATGACCCTCGTGAAGCCAAATATAAACAGGAGTAAAACCCATGGAGACAGTGGATGGAGACTTTTGTTTTTATGTTTCCTTAAAGATAGTTTGACTGAAAAGGTTACTTTTCCTAATTTTTTTTTCCTGATTTGTTCAAATAACATTTGAATTTACTCTGAATTTCAATAAACATCTACATAATCAGTGAATTAAATATAGGAAAATACATGATTTACACTGAAAAAACTTCAAATAAATAAGATAGTATAATAATAAATGGTGATAAATCACTTAAGAAAAGGTTAAATAAAGAGAAAAATCCATTTGAGAACTGCCATGAAAATAGGACTGGGTCTTTATGGGTTAAATATGAAGAGGATTTGATTAATGGCTTTTGTTCATAACATCACCATTAGCTTAAAGATGTGATGTGAGCAGACACTTGAACACAACACAGGATCCATGTTGTGTTAAAAATACTCACAACCATTACCTAAACAATCATACATTTGGCATTACTGACCATTTAGAAGGCAAAATGATCATTAAAATCAGATAGTTATTGTACATCTGGCCACGCTGACAGCTATCACAATAGGATGCATGTGTTTGTACAATAACTATAGACTTGCAGTTGGGAAGTCAGAAGTCGTTTGGTTGTCAGTTAAGCGGTGGTGAGCCCTGATCAGCTTTTGAACAGAAAGCAGGCCTTCCACCCTGTCACATCTGAGCACAAAAATATCTTCAAATTGCACCAAACAGCAACTTCTGAAATATATCTGATGTAAAAAGGTATTTTACATGTTTACAACATAAATATACTTTTCTTTATAGGATAATACACAATTTTGTAAGACATAAATGCAAATGGGCAAAGTGAGATTAAGTTCTGGGGATACCGTCGCATTCCCTATACCATCGATTTTACACACTGATATTAAACTCCAGAAGTCCTAAAAAGATACAGTGGTTTTTACGTTGCATGAATTCGTTAATGCTGAAGGAGGGAGGGGTATAAAGGCCAAAGGGAGAGGATCCTTCTGGGTTTAATCCTGTAAGTGTGAAGCCAGCTTCTGTCTGTGCAACAATGTTTACAGCATTAAAACCAAGTCCACGTTTCCACTCTCAACCTCAACGTGTAGATTGTGAAGTTTAATTAAAGAGGGGCAAAGACACTTTCCTGCCATTCCCAGGGAACCACTGCAAGTCTATAGTTTCTCTGCAAAGCTTCACACTCTGAGCAACTACAACCCCAAAGGGAGCCAATCAGGAGGGTTGTTCCCTCGATTTTCCATGACTATTGATTTGTGTTTTTCAATAAGCCTGAACTTCAACAAAAAAAGCACAAAACTGAAATGAGAAACTAAACTTATGAAGCAATAAGTCCCCGAAGGAGACGACCGTGTTGTGTTTAACTGTGGAAAACCCTTATGAATTCATCTGAAGTGCGCTGGAACTATTGTTGTGGTTGTCGAAATAATACGGACGGTGTTGCCTGTTCACCAGAGCTGTTCTACCCAGTGTCCCAGTGAATCATGAAGACCATAATCTGGACATTCACTAAACTCTCTGGGCACTTGGACTCTTTGTTTCCCAAACTCAGTGAAAACCCGAGGCCTGGTGAATGGTTTTCATGATTTAGTCTGCAGCAGACACCATGTCTTTGTGATTTACCAGGACTTACAGCTCTGGATGGAAATGGTTTGACTCTATTCTTCAGAGACTGCGACAAGTGGGTTTGTCTGTTCCTCTTCCCTGGATGGTTTTCCTCTAAAAGCCTGAGACTGTCAGCGATTTCCTCACATTGATTCATCATTGTTAATTAAGTAGACAAGCGAGAAGACACAGGCCATCCCAAAGGTATACTATGTGGCTCAACTTGTGGACCCTGAGGAATAGAGTCAGATACCATGTTTATTATTTAAATATGCTAAATGAAGAAGAGGAGCAAGGCTTGACCGTTCTGGACTATTAAAGGTTCATTCTCGTAGGGTACATTTATAGACACACAGATATGCCAGAGCCCAGACGTGTGTTTGGCAAACAGGCAAGGGAGCAACTTCATTAAAGTTTAAATGAATTTGTAAAAAACCCACAGTTTAAAAACGGCCCATGGTGGTCCAGAAGTGAGCTCATGGTATTTCATCTGTGCAGAACAGCAAAATGCAGGTAACCTCGGCTCCATGCCCCATCGTTTCCAAACGGAGCCATTATTTTTAAGGCGCCTTCAAAGCTGCATCGCCTGTGGTACTAATCTAAAGCTAATTGATTGGTGATTCCTTGGACCAAACGCTGAGGGGAGCTGCCAGTGGAATCTGAACAAAGGGCCAAAACTGAAAACTAAGCTCTTTATAAAAATGGAGGCTGTCTAACTGAGCACCCGAGGGAACTTTCTCCGTTTTCTTTTTTTATTTGCTTCCACCCGTCCAAATTAAGTTCTATTGATTTGATAGCAGAGTAATGACATGTCTCCGACATCCTGTTGAGAGCGCTGCTGGGTCTATTGGATTGGATCTCATAGGTGACATGTGGAGGTCAGAAGGATTGTCAATATGAAAACACAAAGGGCTGTTCATGGTGAACACACTGGCTACAGAATGAAATCTGACAGCTTTTCATTGGAACATAATTAATGAGCTGCTACTATTAAACGACATAACGTCATTTTCACCTCTGAGCTGATCCTGTCTCTTTAGTTGTTGTTGCCAGGATCTGTCTATTAGATTTTTGCTGCCATGGTTTTACAATGGATTTAATTTGTTGTCCTATTGCAGGATACGTTACCAAGTACAGCAAATGAACTCTTAGAACTACTCAGAAGTAGTTTTTCTGGTTGGTACAAATGACGCACTCGCTCACTCTTCTCATTCTTCTTCTTTTGCAACATTATTCAGTGACACAGATTAGATTTAGTCTGATTTAAAGGTTCAAAGATTCTGCCGAACTCCCCATATTGTAATTTGTCTCGCCAGTTTCATAATGAGCCTGAAAGTATTTCAACTTTTTGTGATGAGAGTAATAATCATCGTTATCATACATTTCGGATGCCAAGTTATTACAGTGCATGCAAATTGAAATTTGTTTGCTCATCACTGAAATATGAAAGCACATCCATGCCAAACCTGCCATCCAGGAAACAGTTTTGTTTGTTAAAATTGAGTTAAAGTTTCAAAAGTGAACTCAATCCAATTAACAAAAAATTCCCATCACTGTGCTGTTTAGGTAGAGGTGGAATCAGACATATATTTTATGCAAGTGGTTTTATTCTTCTGCTGTTTCTTTTAACCCATAAAGACCCAAACATCCACCTTTAACCTAAACCATCCACAGATCTAAACTGTTTAATACCTGCTGATTATTATTAATCCTATCAATCCATTTTAATAATTGATGTAAAACACAGTTCTTCATCTTTTCAAGGTAATTAGATATGACCCATTTGGACCTTCAGAGGGTTTGTAGTTACCACAGAAACACTGTCATCTTCTACAACATTTGCCACATTTCCACTATATGGAACCAGCTTGACTCGACTTTGGTACCGGGTACTATTCCTGGAGACCGTTTCCATTACAGGATACTACCGACGTAGAGTCTCTGGTCATCATAGCGACAGCGCATAACTTGTGCGACGTCATCTACAATGCAACACAGCTGGCAGTAAAAACAAAAAGGAAGAGGAGAAGAAGAATGTTTTCATGGGCTACCAAGGACAGAAATGTCTGAACCTCCTGGACTGACCATGGTGTATTTTTGTGGACTGATGAACCTACCGTTATATTTACTGGAACCACCCCGATCTAGTTTTAAAATGGCGGGTCACATATTGATAACGCAATGACACAGAGACAGCTGGGCCAATCAGCGTTTGCAGTGTTTACATGTCATGTTTTGGTGTCAGTTCCCCCAGTTTGGAACCTCAGCGGAGGTCGTACCAAAAAACTAGCACCTGGTATCAGATTCCAGGTCCTTTTTCGCAGTGGAAATGTAAGAAGGCCAAGTTGAGTCAGGACAGTACCACATAGTGGAAGCACGGCAGTTGATTCACCAGTAAAACCCATGGAATTGGATCAATGACAGTGGATGGACACACTGGGTTTAAGTTCAGTTAATGATATATTTTACTGAAAAAGTCATTTTTTCCTGTAGTTTTCTCTGTTTTTGATATAATAACCTTTGAATTTACTCTGAGCTTTAATGAACATCTACACCATCAGTGAATTAAATGAAAGAAAATACATGATTTATACTGGAAAATTCAAAATACAGAAGATAATTTTATAATAAATGCTGATAAATCCCTTAAGAAAGGTAGCCGTGGGTCTTTATGCGTTAAATACTCATCATCTAATAAGTGACCTTTTAAATGGAGTCCAGCGAGAGCATCTTCATAGGTCAAAGAGTTAATGCCGTCCTCTGCACTCCTTCAAAAACTCACATCTTGAACAGCAGGTGAGTTCAAGTCCTGTCAGGATGATAATATCAGGGTTAACCTGATGGAAAATCACATGAGACGGTGTTACCTCTAGGCCTGACCGACCACACTTTCCTGACTAATCAGACTAGAAAGAAAAAGAATAACACCCAGGAGCTTAACAAAGCGAACAGCTCGCTCAGACCTAAGCCTGACCCGACGGGCCGTGATAAACCATTGATTGGGACCTGTTGTTTCAGATTGTTGTCGGAGCATTTTTGTCTGTAAGTGTTGGAGACAGCCGTGGCTCTGAGCATCTGATGAAGGAGGCGGGGATGCAGAGACCGATAGGCAGACAAAGGCATCCGTCATTAATTTCAATCAGTCTCTGAGTCTGGCAGAGTTAATATTATCAGCACGCTCTTCTGACCTCAGACGATGGTACGACATCAACCTCCGCAAATTACTCATTAATTTACCCGATTAAGTTGGACAGAGGTGGTGGGCTGGGGAAAAACATGGCGAGGAATGAATTAATTAGACATTTTAGAGCAGAATTTATAGCTTCTCGCTTGAGATGAATCACAGTAGTGGAAAAGATCAGAATGCCAAGGGTAAAGATGGAAATAGTATTAAAAAAAAATAATAAATAAAGCAAGAAGGGAAGCTGGAATTAACCCATAAAGACCCAAGGATCCACTTTAACCTAAACCATCTACTGATCTAAACTGTTTAATACCTGCTGACCCATTAATCCTATCATTACATGCAAATAATTAGAGTAAAATACAGTTCTTCATATTTTCATGGTCATCAGATATGACCATATTTGGATGTTCAGAGGCTCTGTAGTTACCATGGAAACACTGTCATCTTCTACAACATTGACTCAACAGTGGAGTTGGATCAATGACAGTGGATAAAATGAACCAAAATGAATTAGAAAAAGCAAAAATACACTGGGGAAAAAAATAAGCAAAAATTTACTAAAATCTAGTAAATAAAGAATAAAATAAGCCACAAAATGAACATGAAAAGCCAAAGTAATGAATAAAATGAACAAAAATTAAAAATAAATCAACAAAATAATAAGTAAAATGAACAAAATAAGTCTCAAACTGAAAAAAATTTGATGAAAAAAGAATAAAATGACCAACAAAATGTCATCTTCTCCAACACTGATTCACCAGTAAAACCATGGAGTTGGATCAATGACAGTGTAAAAAACCCCCACTTGTTTACATGTTCCGTTATTGATATTTTGCTGAAAGAGTCGAGTTTTCTTCAGTTTTCTCTGTTTTTGAGATAATAATCCTCAACTTTATTCTGAGCTGTAATGAACAGCTACATGATCAGTGAATTAAATACGGGAAAATACATGATTTTCACAGAAAAAACACAAAATACTTTAGATAATATTATAAATTACTTTTAAAAAATCACAGAAAAAACTCATTTAGGACCTGCCACAAACGTAGCCCTGGGTCTTTATGGGTTAATAACTTCACAACATGAGAAGTAAAGTAGATGTCGTAGTAGAAATGTATTTATGTGATGAAAAAGATTTTTGCGTAGCCCATAATAGCGTCAAGCCTTCCTCCTATTCACTCTTATGTGCGTTTCTAATTAAACCAGCATTGTTACATTCTTGATCCAAGGACCCACCTCATTTTCTAGAAACCAAATTGGAAAGGAAAAGACAAAAACATAATAATTACTACATAAACTTGTGAAACCTTCCTTCCCAAGGGCACTTTGGTCCATAGCAAGCTCCTGCCCAGAGCAGAGCAGGGTAATATATACTGAGTGGGAAGTGGTGCAGTTTGAGGCAGTGTATATCCCTCAGGCTTTCCTTCAGCTTACAATCCATTTTATCTCACTGCGTAGTGTGGGGAGCGTTTGACAGATTTTATGTTTTCATGCTGCTTTGCCTTGAGCTGATACATCTCCAGCTGAAAACACACTGAACTTTATCGCGTCTCCTTAGCTCTAGCATGTTCAAAGCCGGATGCAGCTGCAGCAAAAATCTAACCTACTCCTTCTGTTCCTCCTGTAAATGTGATTACCAGGTTCTTTAATTTAGGCGCTAACACCTGTCTTGCCAACCTGAATAAGTCACCCTACAGTAATTTCTGTGCGACTTGCATTATTGGAATTACCCCCCCCTCCCCGTAGCTTCCCTTATCAAAAGAAATATGCTATACATGCAAATAAGAAACAGAGAAGCAGACAAAAAAAAGCCTGTAGGTTTTCCGAGGGGTTTACTTCACACTATCTCCACAGACAGGCGTCCATGCATGTACTCCAACATATACATGACTCCCCAACCGTGCTGTTATCTATATGCAAAGCATCTCTTCTTAGCTGACCACTTTACTACCATAGAGAAGAGAGAATAATGAAGGACTCCCCCCAACTCCGAGCCCAACCCCACTCTCCCACCCACTCACATCAGCATTCACAAACTGTAAACATGCCCACACACCTGCGAACATATGCAGTTAGGTGTTTGGAATCAATACGCATTCTGAACACATGTCTACTCTTACACCGGCTAATTGCCAGGAAGAACAAATAGCCTGATAAGTATCATTTAATGTCCTCCCCCAAAGAGAGAGATTCAGGCTATTCTAAAACAAACGTGGCTAATTCCTCATCCTGCTTCCTCATTATCTCCCTAAATGATGCTTCTATAGGAGAGCAGGTGCTGGCGGTGTGTTGGAATGATTGTTTTGTGAATGGTGGTTTGATGGGATTAGAGAAAAAGGGACGGGGCTTAACTCGTGAATGGGGCTGCTCCTACTGAGATAGAAGAGCTACAGTATGCCAGTAATGAGGTAGAACACACTTGCTTGCCACCACCTTTCCTTCGCTCATTAGTGCAGTTTCAGCAGGCTGGAGGAAGCCCGCTATAGGACCGAAGTGCCCACTATGAGGCCGTCAGTTGAACAGCTCGACTCTTGCTAATTATCACTCAGTATTGTGATGAAAAACAGACTATATCCTTTCAAAAAAAACCTTGAAATGTCATTGAAGTATCATAGGATCCCCCTAAAAGAAAAACACCCTTAAAAATACCTCTTTAAATCTGGATCCAGGAAAAGGACGACCCATGGTGCTGGACACCTCAGAGGAGACGCTATTATCTGTCCTGCTACATTAACATTAATTCCTTTGAAAAGTCTGCTGTTGTATCCAACCTTCTTCTTTACGCCATTAAAATCTGCTCTATCAGCTCACAGCTTTTGCTGGGCAGAAACCCCCTTCCAGTAGTCCAAAATATCATGGAGGTCCTCGTCCTTGGCAAACTGCACCTTTTTCCGCAGGGCATGGCCTGCAGCTATATAGGATGCTTCCTCTCGGGGGCTTTTCTTGTAAGGTCGGAATCGCTCCCAGATCCGCAGTGTGCTCTCTGATGAATATTCTGGACTGGAGGAGTAGCCAGAGTTGTAATTGTGGTGACGTGATGGTGAGAGCTGGGAATAGGCAGCTGTGGCATCCCTCTTGGTGCGTCCCAGCGGCTTAAGGAATGAGGCCTTTTGGGCTGGGGAGGGCGAGTCGTTGGCACCTTCATAGTAGAGAGCTGGAAAGGAGTGGCGGTGCTCAGAGCTGTGGTAGTCTGGCTGGACCTCCAAGTGGTGCTGCTGTTGTCCAGCGGCAACCACTGCACCTCCACCGCCATTATTACACCCCATCCCTCCCCCATTCACGCTCACCCCACCACCATTTATGTTTCCCATTCCATTCCCATTACAGCCCACGACTCCGCCTCCTCCACTTCCACCCCCTCCACCACAGCCTAGAGGGCTGCCTTTTTCCGTTGGATACTTGGGAGGGTCACTGCGCTGCTCAGGGATATCCACACTGTATACTCTGGTGCTCTTGACGGACGGTCCAGCAGGGGCAGCACAACGGTTCTTTACTACAGCCGTGTCAGCGCTCAGCTGCCTCTGAAGGGGTCGCACTGCATTGGCTGGTGGTGGGTCACGGTAAGGAGGGGAGAGGAATCCTCCCCCACTGATGCCCGGCCTCTCGGACAGGGGCATGACAAGGGGCACTGGGGCCATAGAAGGCGGGTGAGGCTGCTGATGTAGCTGGGGGTGTGCCTGTGGATGTGGATGAGACTGCGGGTGTGGATGTGGCTGAGGTTGAGGCTGGGGGTGCGACTTCGGGTGCACCTTTGGTGAGGAGACCATGATTTGATCTCCAGGGTGGCCCGGAGAAAGAGGCAGGAGGTTGCGGGGCAGGGAGGTGACACAGGTCAGAGGCTGGGTGGAGGACACAGAGTTGGCATTATCAGCCGTGGTCACAACATTAGCAGAGGCGTCTAACTTCAGGGCATCAATGCAGTTGTTGATGATCTGGTTCACCTTGTCCACCTCCTTGGCGATAGTGGAGATTTCTGATGCTGAGCCACGGCCGTCATCGTCCGAATCCTCCCCAGCCTCGGTCACATTCTCAGCCCCACCTCGCATATCCACCACCGCTTCCCCTCCTCCTCCTGCTCCTCCAGCTGCTACCCCCTCCCCTGCCACTCCCCCTGTCCTCACATCCATGTAGTTTCCCTTTCCACTTATTGCCTCAGAGAAGGCAGTGGCCATCTTTTCTACCTGTGGCAGGGTGGAGAGGCGTGATGAGCTGGTGTTGGCAGAGCCGTGGAGCATGCCCGTGCTGGAGGAGGCAGACTGGGGCAGCTTGCCTCCTGCTCCTCCTGCGTGGTGGTGCTGGTGGTGGGCCTGCTCTTGGAGACGCTGCATGGCTCCTGGGTCGTTGGCGACAGCAGCTGCAGCCTCCGGACCGTACCTGGGAAATAATAAGGGTTTTCTTGTTATATTTATGCAGACATGAAAGTGTGGAGCATAAACGCAAAAGGGGCATTCACAGGGACAAAGATGGATTCCATACATATCACCACTATGTCTTTTTATAATGGAATTCCACTCTGCTGCTGTATAAAAGTAACAGAAGCCCCACTTAAGACGTCCACTACCCACTGTACCTAAGAAAGACTGAACACTACAGTCAGAACTGTTGCCTATATTTACTGCATATTTAACACTGGACTCACTTTTGTGTCTGTGTTATTTTTTACTTTACTTACATTACATTTTACTTGACTGTTGATACATTTATTCTTATTCTCAACTATAACTGAATGTTAAACTGAACTTCGTTGCACAGTACAATGGTATTTTTGGAATGACAATAAAGCGTATTGCATTCCATTCTACTCTAATTTATTCTGTTCTACTCTATTGTATCGTATCGTCTTCTATTCTACTCTATTGTATTCTACTCTACTTTATTCTAATCTATTCTATTCTATTCAGATTATCTTTATCGTTATTGTACAAATACAATGAGTTTAGTTGGAGCTCTCCAGTTTAGTGCATGAATAACAGGAAGAAGGCACACTTATTTACATTAGAAAGAAACAAACAAAAATACTGCAACAGGGAATGTTTGCAAAAAAAAAAAAAGAATTAAGTAGTGCAAATGACACGCATGACATATTCTATTCTATCCTCTCTTTTTTTTTTACCCAAATCTTTTTTTTAAATCTAATATCTCATAAAAGACGTATGTATCAGGCTCTCATTGGTGATTTCAGATGTTAGATAAGCTGTTAAGAGCTCGACAAAATAATGACGTTTCCGTGTAAAGTTCTCACATGGTTTCATTTTTAATAATTGCTCAAATCATCTAAGGTCTCAACAAAGTCAAATGATCTAAAAACAGAAAACAGATTGTTACTTCATCTTTGCTCTCCTATTAATTATCTGATAAGATTCATCTAATGTCCATCAAAATGAAACCAGATATTTCAAAAGTTCAAACTAGCTCCTGCAGCTTTAGTAGTTTGCCTGCTGATTCATAATATTAGTCAAAGGAATCAAATCAGTACTTTAACTTCACTACTTCAATTATATTTTGCAACTCACACTTCTGAGCTTCGGTCTAAGGAGGATGTTTCGTGCAGGAAGGTGAGCAAGTGTCCACTTCAGGATATTTTAGATAAAGTTAAAAAAAAATGCAGTTGAGACTGGGATTTGAAAACAATGTTTTTAAGTTTAAACAACAAGCAACTAAATTTGGCTTTTAAGGAATGCAGATCAAAATAAAACAAAGTAGCTAATGAACTGAACCTAAAGCATAAACTGTTCCCAGGAAATCAATTATTCCACAGGTACACAACGTTTCTAGCGGCTAAAATATCCCTGATGGACTCATAAAAGGGTCATCTGTGGCCCCTCCTACTTTAATTATTATCATTGTTTTATACCTCATCTCCAAAATTGTTTTCTTCACGCTTATAGCTTTCTCCTTTTCTTCCTGGATGCGTCGCCTTCGGAGACAGTAATAAACCAATCCAAGCACAATGACCATGCCGAACAGACATCCCAGAATAGTCATGATGTAGTGGGTGGTGGTGGACGGGTTGGTTCGGGGGTCCACCGCCCCATTAGCTTTGGTCGTGAAAGACAAACAAGTGTGGTTGTAGTGCTGGGATTTGCTGAGGGAGGCCACACAGTAGGTGTAGTTGGTGTGAGGTTTGAGTTTATCCAAAATGATCGACTCCTTCTTGTTTTTCAGAGGTCTGTCGGACACTAACGTGTGGTTGTACTGGGAAAGGACGTACATCTTATTGAACGGGTCCGGGATCTGCACCGTGACAGAAGCAGTGTAGAAGGACACCGCTTGAGCCATTATTGTAATCCGGTGCTTGTTGGTGGGGTCGGCTGTAGACGACATGGTGGGCTGGCGGTACAGACCTTGATCCGGGTTGTCTACACCCATCCCTGAGCCGTCTACATCCGGCAGCTGCGAGGGTATCCCCGGAATTATCACCCCGTCACGACACCTGGTGGAGAGAATCGAACGGGCGTTTCTTCCGTGTCCGGGCAGCGGGCTCAGAAGCGGGTATCCCATCATATCCCGCGGCGTCTCGCACTGGAGGCGGTCGTAGGTGTGGGTGACGTTGTTGAACGCCTCTAGCCAGGTGAGGAAGTTGTAGAGCTCGCAGCCGCAGTGAAATGGGTTTCCCGCCAGTTCGCACACCATGAGTCTGTTGAGGACCACGAAGGTAGACGGGTCTAGACGGGCCAACTTATTGGATGATAAGTCCAGGCTGCTGAGGCTTGGGCACTCCCAGAAGGCATTGGTGGAGATGACCTCAATGAGGTTGTGCTGCAGGAAGAGGCACTGCATTCGACCCAGACCTCGCAACATGCCTTCAGTCAGGTTGGTCAGCTTGTTATAGCCCAGCTGAAGAACCTGGAATAGAGATAAACATGACCCATGGTTTAGTACTTAACCTTTAAAGACCCAAACACCCACCAAAACCATCTACTGATCTAAAGTGTTTAATACCTGCTGATCCGCTAATATGATCAATACATGTCAATAACTGGTGTAAAATACAGTTCTTCATCTGTTCGTGGTCATCAAATATGACCATATTTGGACGTTTAGAGGCTCCATAGTTACTGTGGAAACACCATCATCTTCTACAACATTGATTCAACAGTGGAGTCGCAGTGGATAAAATGAACCAAAATTAATTAGAAATGCAAAAATGCAAAAATAGTACAAAAATGGGGGAAAAAATTATTAAAATAAAGTAAAAAGAATAAAATAAGCCACAAAATTAACATAAAGAGCCAAAGTATTGAATAAAATGAACAAAAATCTATAGTAAATCAACAAAATAATAAGTAACATGAACACAAGAAGTCATCAGATATGACCATATTTGGACGTTCAGAGGCTCTGTAGTTACCATGGAAACACCATCATCTTCTACAACATTGATTCACCAGTAAAACCCATGGAGTTGGATCAATGACAGTGGATGGACACACTGGGTTTATATATAATGGGTTAATAACGTGCTTTCCTTCTGGGGGATTCACTTCTTCAGTTATATTTGTTTCTGTGATATCTTGGAAACTCTTCTTTTCCTTTCCTTGTATCTGAAATATCACAATAAATAACAGGCACGGTCCCTCATTGTGCGTCTTTGTTTTCAATCCAATACAAGACAAAGAAATGAACTTTACAAGTCAATACAAGACAAAAACAGACTCCTAAAACAGAAACACATTCACAAAAACAACAAAAAAAGCAGAGCTCAGGGAAAAATGAGGAAAAACATCCTTAATTCTGTAGTTTCAATCAATGTGTAGCAGTGAGCGACGGGGGAGGCGATTCACTTAATGCTGTTTTCATTCAATTCTGTTCTATACGACTTCATAAACTCAACCCCACATTCTAATATTAATCCGTTTTACATCTGAAAACGTGTCCATTTTGACAGAAGCAGTGAAACTATAAGATATGCAAGTGTAAAAGTTAAAAATGATCATTTAATGGTGTTTCTATCTTTGTCTACATTCGCTCTAATTGTCTTTGAGTAGAAGTTCGTTCTGTTTTCAGTCCCAGTTCAATGAACAGTTTACGACTGAACACATGCGACCTCAGCGTCTATAAATGTTGAGTGTTTGAAACTAAACCCAAAGATAATATATGAGGTTATCTTTTCTTACATATCGTTATCCTCATAGTATAATAGCATAATCAAACACAAACGGACAAAAGTATGTGGACACGTTCAATCCAGGTGTTTGTTTTCTAACAGGGTGTTCCGAAATGGTTTGGCTTGATTATTTTTTTATCCATGATTTTAAATGATTTTCCTCTAAATTTCGATAATATTTGTCCTGCTCTGACTGTAAATAATCATTTTCTTCCACATCTAACCATCAACTTTCATCACATATAACTGAGGAAGAAACATCTACCAATAAACTTTAAGGAAATTATATTAAAACAGAAAAAAACTGAAGAAAAAGTGACTTTTTCCAGTGAAATTTATGATTCGCTGAACGTCTCCACTCCCCCTTGAACTGCCACCTTAACGTGGTGTGGGAGTTTGAGTGGCCGAATGATCCCAGGAGCTATGTTGTCTGGGGCTTTATGCCCCTGGTAGGGTCTCCCATGGCAAACAGGTCCTGGGT
>JAQQZY010000001.1:39098334-39113838 GCA_030068375.1 Ostorhinchus rueppellii
TATATTTTATATTTTTTCCTCTCCACATCTGTGGGGGGGCGGAGCCCGAGCGCCCCCTATGGGCCAGCCGCCACTGACTTACATCAAACTAAATATTTACATCGTCAAGGAAGCGTAAACAGCAGGTCACAGAGAAAACTATCTGACCAATCAGTGGTCTGCAGTGTTTATACGTCACGGTTTAGGATCGCTTGGAACCTCGGCGGAGGTGATACCAAAGAACTAGTACCGGGTACCAGGTTCCAGGCCCTTTTTCGGAATGGAAACGCAAAAAGGCCGAGTCGAGTCAAGCTGAGTCAGTATCACATATCGGAAATGAAGCATTAGCAGTCAGGCCTGAAACTTTGGCCCAAATACTGAAGGTACAGGTCTGGTACTTTGTGGACTGGGTGGGAACCTCAGTGGTTTGATCCCTGGATGTCAAAGCTATGAAACATTCTACCACTGGACGCCAGGTCAGAAAAACACTTGAGTTTAAAACAGTTAAAAATGTATGTCTCGTCAATATTAGTCTGTTTTTTCAATTACACTTCAATTGTAAGAGACGTGTTCACCGTTAACGCTTCGTAATTAGTTCTTTTTTGATGTTTTTCTTTTTGATTTTTAAAACACTTTGTAACTTAGGGTTTGAAAGATGTCATAGAAATTGCTTAACCCTTTCATGCATGAATTACTGTATGAGAACTTTAATCAAGACTTTTCCACCCGTTTTTATTTCACATTAAAAAACAATGCAATTGAAAAATAAATGAATAAAAGTGAACCTATTTTTCATGGAGTTGCAAAAATGTCCACTCAGCGAAACACTGTGCGTTTAATTTTTGCAGCAAAGAAACATGTATTTACTGATATACTGTGTGGAAACTCTGAATAACAAGCATTTTTAATGCTGCTAATCTGATGTTTTCCTCCCATTTTAACATACTCTAAAACCAATTATCACTCACTTTGTGGAGATAATATGAAGAAAAAAACACCTTTATTAAAAAAACAAAGTGTAAATTACAGTGTAATAGCAATAATAAGCAATTGCTTTACATTGAAACATGTTACTGCAGATACAATAACGTTATGAATTACTGTGTATTATGGGATGATGCATAAGCGTCCACTGTGTTGGCTGATACAGAACTAACACAACAAATCCATGAATATATAAAAGAATGACTATACGATGGCTGTCCACTGTAGGGACCAGTATGCATGAAAGGGTTAAAAAAAAATAACATGAAATGCTTGCATGTAAAATGGGTCAGTATGTTTTTTCATATATTAAATCATCCGTTGTGTATCATACTGGTTCTCTGATGAAAACTCTACCCATAAAAAAATACATGTGTGAAAGCTTGTAAAGCATACATTCTAAACATTTCTCTTTTGGTAAATCTATCTGGAAATAATGTCAGTAAATTGCAACATAAACGTTATCAGTGTAAATGTGACTGATCTGAAAAATGCACCAAAATAATGGAGAAAACCCCTGTACTGTGTGTTTGCTCTGGTTTAAATCAGATGAGTTGGTAGACTTGTGTATTTTCCCCCTGGGTTTGATTCCTTTTCACACAGAAAACTATTCAGAGTAATCTGAGAACATTTCCTCCTCTCATTAGTTAGATATGTCTGAGGCATGAGAAGGTCCTATCTCCCAAGAAGCAGACTTGGACCTCGATGCTAATCCAAGTCAGACTTTGATTCATTCCCTGGCTTGCAGCTATTGATGTAACATCAACACAGTGCAGCGAAGAATGCCTTGAACT
Organism: Ostorhinchus rueppellii; assembly: GCA_030068375.1. NCBI lineage: Eukaryota > Metazoa > Chordata > Actinopteri > Kurtiformes > Apogonidae > Ostorhinchus > Ostorhinchus rueppellii. Next base: position 39,100,092 of record JAQQZY010000001.1, read on the forward strand.
GTAGCTGGGTCAAAATGAAACATATTTATCTTGGTTTCCATCTGTTAGACTCACTTAAGACAGGTATTTATTATAAGTTGTTTTGTTTTTTCATGAAACTTGATTTTATTTATGAAACCTCCCTTTTAGTCAGTTTTAAGAGTAGAACTGTTTGTGATGTTGTGTTGCCAAATCACAGTAAATAGGACAAGGGTTGGAAAAGGACTTAGAGCAAACTTTTTTTTAATCTGGGAGAAATACATTTAATTCACAACCTCATTGCATTTTGTCTAAACATTACTGTTGCTCTTACAGATTCTCTAACAGGCACATTTGATGCAAACTGTTGAAATATGACAAAACATTTATTTGAGCAACATGATATCAATTGCGTACAAATAACACGCCACTTTTAATCAGCGTGTCATCTGTACGCAATATAGGCGTTCTGTGTGTATGTTCAAACCACACAACATTAGCATAATTAGTGATTAGGGTTAGCAATTACAGATATGTAAACCAGAGATCTTGGAATATACTGACACACCATCGAATGGCGTTGAATAACACATGACAAGATGAAAATGCGTACATTTGGCACATCAAATGAGATAAGAACTGGCATGACTGTATTTGAGCAGGATTTACTCATTCTTACTCCCAGCACATGCGTGGTCAGACTCATTTCAACACAATGAGGTTATTCTAGAGCAGCTTTCTCAACTGTACATGTGTCAAATTCAAGGGTTTATTATGTATTTAATGGCTGACTTCCTTAAATGTACATGAAGTGGCTGATTTACTAAAGGTTTGCACGTTCAAAAAACGTGTGCAAACTGGACTGCACATGCAGAAACACGTTGAAGCTGATTTACTCACAGGACGCACCGAGGATTGCGTCTCTCAGATGGGCAAAATAGCACCTACAATCCATTTAGCATGTTTGCCTTGATGAATATGTAATATGGGCGTTTCTGCCAGAACACACAAAATTACTGAGAGGAGTAAATGCAAATGATTATTTAGCATGTTTTACCAAACCTGAAAGGGATTGCAGCAGCTGATTTTTGCATCTATATTTAGTGTGTCTGAAAGGCAGGTACTAACTGGAACAGCTTCACACCGAGGTGGAGAGAAGGCAACCAAAGGAATCTGTTCTAAACACAGCAACATCTGTGAAATGACGGAAGAAAAAAAAAATATAATAATTTGAGACATATTTTTAAAATTAATTTTAATTCCTTAATTAATTTACTTTGTATAATTTGAGACACCCCCCCCCCCCCCCACACACACACACACACACCAGCGGCACATCACCATTAGACCTGACTCCTTAGAGGCATCATCGTCGTCGTCGTCGTCCCGACTGTTGGATGGGAGTCACAATAAGCTTGGTGGAGGTCTGCACTCTCCGAGTGCTTTTCTACTTTAGGATGGAATAGAGGAGTAATATATAATAATAATGAACATATCTGTGAATCAACATGATATTTACGTTCGTTGCCATGTTTATGGCATTACTTCCTGTGTCATTTCGCGATAAACAAAATCGCATTTGTGATTTAAAGGGAAAACTGACATTTCACACTTCTGTTTTTTTTACATTTAGTAAATATCAGTAAAGTTTTGCACATATGTCCAATGGAAAAGTGACCCACAGCTCATGGCCTATCCACTGGTGAGATTTAAAAAAAAAAAAAAAGACCCTCTGGGGTAGAAGTCAAATATTACAGCCAAACAGCCGCACATGGTGAGTTGGGAGTGAGAATGTGTGGGGTCAGTATATGATGTTCCTCTAATGCTCTTCTGTACCTCTGAAAATCCCCCCTCTGGCCTTTCACTAACCCTGAACATGCCTGTCAAACTGGATGCCTATCAGCCAAAATACAATTTTATGTAAGATCTTTGAAGCACTGGCTGACTTCAGCGTGTGTACATTAGAGACAGAAACGGAGAAACAGACTTACTACTCCTCTCCTCTGGTTATGAAAACACAGCCACCGCCAGCACTGGCAGACGCTTGGTCTAGCTAATATTAAACCCCTGTAAAACCCACGTTATTCTATATAAGGTTCATTCTGCCTTCTAAACACCAGAATGAAACAGTCCATCTCATGGGACGTAAAGTATTTAATGAACACCAACCTTTATTTATGACGGATCACCTCTCACATCATTGGGGAAATGTTTTCAGTGGGGTCCGCGGGAGTCCAGGGGGACGTCCAGGTTCAGGGAGGTTGTCGTATCAAATATTTTACATCTTGATTCACTTTATTAAAATGCTGCACGCTTTAGCTTTCAGCAAAGTTAGGAAAATACGCATACAAATGATAAGACAAAGGAGTCATTTAGAGGTTTATTTATACTTCATAAATGTCCAAAGAAGAGAGATAAACCATGGATATTAAAAAAAAAGGAAGGAAATAGGATCTGACTCTACTTTTGCTCATATTCATGATGTAGAGCCTGATCTAGACGTAGGATTGTTCTTCACCTGTTTCCATTTTGCTTCATTAAAATGCTTGCTATTAGTGACAAAAGGGGTGATAAACCTTCATTCACCAACTGACATCTAGGACAAACATGGAAAAACATGTAAGTTTAACCCATAAAGCTAAAGACATTCATTTTGTCTTCTATTACAGTAATCATATTTTGTTTTTTCTTCTGTTCAGACATTTTAAAACTATACCTTGTCTGAACTGAAAAAAAAATCAAAATATGATTAACCCATAAAGATGCAAATCTCCACCAAAACCATCTACTGATCTAAAATTTTCCTCAACATTGATTCACCTGACACATCTTTGCTCTGTCTGTCCTAGCTCCTTTAATTCGCTCTGTCTCTCTCACCTCTGACCTAGTTTCCTGACCTAATTGCGTGATCTGATGCACCTGGTGAGCTCACCTGCGCTCATCAGGTGGCGCTGTATTTAAACCCGTCTCAGTCTGTCCCTTGTTGCCAGGTAGTCAAGTCCAGTGCTTCTATCTTGTGTCATTCCAAGTTCCTGTTTGTCGGCGCAGTTGTGACCTGATCTGTTTGACCCCTACCTGCCAGTCTCCGTTCCTGATCCCTGCTGGTCTGACTAAGTCTCCAGCCTGAACCCCCCTCTGATCCGACCGCCTTCGCCCGACTCCGAGTATCGCCTTAGCCCTGTGTACCGACCTGTGCTCCGTCTCCTGACCACGCCTCCACCTCATCCCCTGGTTCTGGATGCCCCTCTTATGCCCCAGGTTAAAGACCCCGGACCGACCCCGACTTAGCCCCACCCTCAGCCCCCGTCCTCGGACACTATTGCCCCCTGGGTCCATACTAGGAAGTGTGTGACCGAAGAGACTATAATTGGACTTTAGTTGATAACCCTTGTGGTCTGTATCTTCTCTGTGCCCGTTGTTGGGCGAAATAAACTTTGTTCATTTTCTATAATTGATCTGCGCTTGGGTTCATTCCTGATCCGTAACATCACCAGTAAAACCCATGAACTTGGATCAGCACCAGTGGATGGAGATGCTTCGATTTAGTCAGTTATTGATATCTTTGCTGAAAAATTTTCTTCAACTTGAGTTTTGTCTGTTCTCGATATAATAACCCTCAAATTTAATCTGAGCTTTAATGAACGTTCAGATCGGTAAATTAAATATAGGAAGATACACGGATTGCACCGGGGGAAAAAAACAAAATAAGGAAGATAATATTACAATCACTGGTAATAAATCACTTAAGAAAGGTTAAATATAGAGAAAGACTAATTTGAGAACTGACAAAAGTAGAATTGGGTCTTTATGGGTTAAGGTATGGTTGAGGCAATGACCCCCAAACTGTGGGGTGGGGCCCCCAGGGGGAGCACGAAGACTTACCGGGGGATTCACGGGATCACTCCTGGGTGCTTTGTTTTTTTCTTCAGCTTCGAACATGTAGCAGATGGAACTAATGTTTTAGCGTTGGAACACCCTAGACTCATTTCACGTAAGTTCAGCAAACCAACCTACTGCTACGGTGATCTGTCACTAGACGAGAGAAAGACTTTAGGTTTGGAGAACGGACAAGGTCTGAAAATGAAAACTGTGCAATGTTTCTGTTTTTTTAGTTTATACTTCAATGTTTTGAGATGTGCAATGGAAACAGGCTCATTGCAGCCACTGATATTAACCCCTTGATGCCAATTGTCGTGAATTCGCATGAAACCCCCTCCACTCCAAAATGCAACCAAAATACTATCTACTTGAAAGCAAAAACACAAATGTTTTTTTTTTTTCCATAATTGGAAAGAAATTCAAGCATCAAGGGGTTAAAATGTTCATCTTTGTTACCAAAATGTGTTTATTATTCTAAAAAAAAAAAAAAAAAAAAAAAAAGGACTTTATTGTCATAGTTGTAAGATAATTGCTCATTTCCCATTTTATATTTTGGAAAAATATTGTCTCAGGGAGCAGTCTTCTTGACTTTATTTGTACTATTCAAGAAAAAGGTTATTTTTAATTTGAACAAAATATTATTTAAGGAAGAACAAAAAGTATTGTTACAATATTGATGTTTCTGTCAGTAAAAGTTAGAATTGCACCACTGTTACAGTGTTGTTGGGGTGGAGGGGGGCATGGAGATTTTTCGTCCTCCAAAGGGAGACAGGAAAAGACTGAGAACAGCTGGGTTAAGGTAAGGCCAAGTTCAGGTGATAGCTGCAAAGACGTACAAATATCTGTAAAAAACCATTGGATGTTTTCAAACATTACTTTTCAACAACAGTCCATATGTACTTTAGAATGCTGAGGAAGGACAAATATCCCCCATTTAAGGAGCCTGAGCAACAGATTAAAAAAAAAAAAAGACACTTCTCCACTACTGATTGATGTGATGTTGGTGTGTTTCACTGACACAACTCAGTGTTCCAGAACATTATTTGTCTCTACATTGCTTAGAGTGTGATGCAAGGCAATGCAGTGGCCAATCAAACACGCTTCAGGCAAATTCTTTACTGTCATTTATCGCTGGCACCTAAAACAACACAACCAATGCAATGCTTACATTCATGATTGTGGGTGCCGTGGGCGGTTTTAACAGTTGGGAAACCAAGTCACTTGAGCCACATCAGAGAAAAGCACGAGCATCATTCAAGTCCAGTCAGACCAAAGATCGATGCTGCCACATTGTTTCGTCCCACTGTGTAAAACTGAAGCCAGATTCTGAAGGTCATGGGAACTGCCATGTTGCAGAGATATGGGGGTATTCCCACATGTCTCATGGATGCAAGACTATGATTGGACTTTACAGCTGTTAATCCCCCATTTTTATAACCTCAACTGAAGTTCCATTCCTTCTGCTGTGTTCCATGAGACCTAACTGTCAGTGGTCAATAGCAAAAAACAAATAAATTCATCTTGTTTGAGTTGTGTCATGTTTTTCCAAGTTAAATGATAATCTCACAAGTCAAGAAAGTTGTGGGATGTAAATATAGAAAAGAAACATCTAGTTTTGTTTGGAACCGCTCAGTGGACTGCATCTCCCATCACATATGATACACATTTGACTTTCAGGTGTGTCGTCTTCCTATTTATACATTTTCACAGTCTGATATTTCAGTGGTTTAACGACAAACTTACACTATAATCACTTGTAAAATTATTTTAAACTGACAAACACATGTACAAATGTTGGAATAATTCAAACAATAAAAAAATATATTGCCATACTTTTTTTTTCTAAATATGGTCCTGTGGGACTCAACTGTAAGGGATGGGGCTTCTGTTTGAACACAGATTTCACTTACATCCATAATTCTGAGTTCCTAGTTTGACCAAAGTCTTATTAAAAAGACCAATGGCTTCCTTCCATCCATCCTTCCATCCATCCATCCATCCATCCATCCATCCATCTTCTGAACCCACTTTATCCTCACTAGGGTCATGACGGTTGCTTGGAGTCTATCCCAGCTACTTAAGGGTGAAGACAGGATACACCCTGGACAAGTCACCAGTTCATCATCAACAGTTTGGGATTTATTACTTAAACTGCATGTAGCCACCAGGGGGAGACATTTTGGCTTAAAATCCAAAACATTCCCACTATTGGCCTTTTCCACTACACTTTTTCGCAACAGTTCCACATGGCACAGTTCGACTCCATCCCCATTTTTACTTTTTCCACTGGGGGTTGGACCTGGGGCCTGTTACGATTTTTCGTCCCCTTTTCAGACGTGGCTCTAGCTGTGCTGAGCGGGCACTAAAACGTGTCGTGAACACTGCTGTTCACTGATTGGTCAGAGGAAATGTTGTCATACTCGCGACGAACCCTGGGTATCTTAAAGAATCACCCACCATGTGGAAAAACACACCTGCGGGAACGTCGACAGACAGGAGAGCAACATCAGACAAACAACAGAGAAGATTGTTCATTGTTGTTTACTTTACTGACTGCGGCATGACACTTTATTACTCGCCTGAAAACAATCCCATGGCAGTGTTGACCCCGCCAACTCCACCCACTTTAACTACTCCTAACTAGCAGCAGGTGGCCGTGCCGGTCCGACAAGTGGATAAAGTCCTGTCATGAAGCGTGCCGAGTAGAGTGGTGTAGCGTTTGCAGTGGAAAAGCACCATATGTCCCTCTGTACCAGGGGCCACCAACCCTGGTCCTCGAGATCTACTAGCCTGCATGTTTTAGATGCATTCCTCTTCTAACACACTTGATTCAAATGACCAAGCTCTGATAATAACCTTTTGGGTGGGCTGGAAGAAGGAAACATCTAAATCATGGGTGTCATGAGCTAAATTTGATCTGCAGTGGGCCGAACCAGTAAAATAATAACATAATAATATTTAAATAATGTCAACTCAAACCTTTTCTCTATGTCTTCAAGTGAAAAAAGTACATTTACATTATGAAAATGTTTACATCTATAAACTATCCTTTCAAGCAATGTGAATACATGAACAAACTGAAAAAATAAGTGTAATTTTAACAATATTACACCTCAGTTTATCATTCACACATGTACATTATAGCTTATAGATCACAGTGGATCTACAAATACATTAAACATTTAATAACAGGCAGAATATTGTTAAAATTGTACTTAATTCACTTAATACATTTCAGGTTGTTCCTATTTGTTCAGGTTATTCACATTTTTTGCAAAATTATACTTTGTTTTAGTGTAAAAACATGAAACTGTTAACATTTATAAAGAGAAAAAATTGGAGTTGTCATTATTTATATGTTATTATGTTAGTATTTTACTGGTCCTTCCCACTGGAGATTGAATTGGTCTGAATGTACGTAGAACGTGAACTAAAACTGATCGTAAGATTGTTAATATCTTAGTGTAATTCTTGCATTTCACAAATTCATCCCAAGGGCCAAACTGGACCCTTTGGTGGGCCAGATTTGGCCCCCGGGCCTTGTGTTTGATCTGGAGGACCAGGATCGGTGACCCCCTCTGTACAGTATGGACCCTATTGACTAGACAATGCATTAAATTACAGTTTTGGGTGTTGTAATGATTTTTGTTGCCGTTTCCTTTGGGATGTCTGCATGTCCAGCTCTAGTAACACCAATGATGTCAACACAAAACCACATAATGAAATTCAAGTTACTTCAGTGATGTGGAAATGTTTGGTTTTGCAAAGTCCAATGTGTAACAGATGAGATGGATGTGATGTGATAGACTCTACCCAAGTCTTTTACAACAGTTTTTTTTTCCAGAATACACACTAATACCCTTACTGTGTTGGTGTTTCTTGCTGTTCTCAGTATTCTAGTCATTTATTAACCCTTTAATCCTTGATAAATGATGTCAATGAAACACGCTGCTGTGAATTTACATCTGTTTCAGGTTCATTAAAGCTGCTATGAGTATGTGCTTGTGTTCCTTTTCTTCAGTGGTTTTGCTTTTATTGTGTGTTTTAGAGTCAAAACAGGTGGAAGAACGGAAAAAGACGAAGAGAGGAATTGAAGTTTGGCAGGTTTTTACTAAATAAGGTACTCAGAATGTACTGTACTTCAATAAGAGATTTAGGTTGTTGAACATGAACTGTGAGCTGGAACATACTGAACAACAACAAGGATTTGAGTTTTGGTCCAGTAGTTTTTTGTTTTGGCAACGTGATGTCATGACTTACGTACAGATAACACAGCAATTAAAAGTGGTGTGTTATCTGTGTGTAATTCATGATATCACGTTGCCAAAATAAAAACTACTGGACTCCCTTATCAGCTCTCCGCATGTATGTTCCACATCAAATACCATGCAATTAGTGTTTAGAGTTAGGAGTTACGGATATGTAAACTGGAGATCTTGGTGTATATTGACACGTGATCAAATGGTGTTGAATAAAGGATGAAAATGCATACGTATAGCACACTAAATATCATATGAACTGGTGTGACATACAAGACAATTTCATGAGATCAGTCTGATTTTTGGGCCCTTTGTTTCTAAATCAGTCCACCTGTTGTTTGGCAAATGGTCGAATTCCAAAAAGCTGTAACGTCAAAACTTGGTAAAAATACAGTAAAAAATAATTAAAGGAAAATCATGACAACACTGGAAACAGTGAAAACAAAAACCACAAGGAAAATGGTGTAAAAACAAACAAACAAAAAACACAAAAAAAAGAAAAGCCGACTGCCTACTTTTATAGTAAGTTGGTTTCATTTACTGCTGTGTTCGACCCACCCCATTACACAGGCGGCGTGGGGTGCACTGAGCATGCTCAGATGCCTATTGACTGAACAAGGTCTATTCTATCAGCACATTTTGAAAGTTTTCTTATCGAGCTAACGGTTGAATTTTTAGGACTACAGTGGTACCTCTACTTACAAAATGAATCCGTTCCAGAAGTAGTTTCGTAAGTAGATAATTTCGTTAGTAGAGACGTGTTTTCCATGTAAATGCCCTAATCCGTTCCAAGCCTCCCAAAATTTAGACATAAATTTTCTAAACGATAAATATCCATCCAAACCTCTAACAAATACATAAATAATAAAGAATCAAAATCTCCGTCACTTTCTTGGGGCCCATAGTGAATAAAAGTAAACGAAAGCTGATGAAAACGTGTCGGCACTTCCTGCTGCACTGTTCACTCTAGCGTGAGACAAGCGTACACACAGAGGGACGCGCCATAGCCAATGGCGGAGCCGCTCTGAGCACCGACTGGAACAGTACCGTAAAGTAGGTAATAATTATGCCTTTCGTAACTTGAAATTTCTTTCGTTACTAGAGCCAATATTTTACCGTAAAGGATTTTCGTTACCTGGAAATTTCGTAAGAAGAGTCGTTCGTAAGTAGAGGTACCACTGTATTTAAAGTACATCATAAATTCAGAATGAGCACCACAGATACATCAGGGGGTAAAGGGTAAGGTTTCATTTAAGTACTTTTTATTTGTTTTGTCTTAATTTCAAGCAAACAAAAACGCCATCTATAACAGCAGACCTCATCTGAAGGTAATTTGGTTTGTTTTGAGTCTGATTCCCAAGTTTCCACAGGGTGATCTTTACCCAAAGGCCTGTGAGATTGAAAACGCTCTTGACCAACACTGAACAACCTATTTATTTCAATCCGCTATAAACCACTCTTTACTTCATAATGCTCTTACGTCCAACCCACTTCACGCTCCAATGAAGGAAAGACAGTTATCATTAAAGACGAATAAGAATGAAATAATACGACAGCTGTGACTCATTGACTCCGGCTTTTGATATAAATAGAATGTTAAAGCTGGGAAAATGTCACAAAAGTGGAGTGATACAGCTTGAAAATGGAAAAAACTATAAAAACCTGAATATCACGATGAAGAAAAATGTTACCTCGACTTCCATGACCGATAGACCCCAAAGCTGTTCTGATAATCCCCTGTGCGAGTGTTTGATCAGTTTAGTTTCCACACAACACACTGTACCAGCCAGAACACTTTATTTTAGCGGACAATGCTTAGCAACAGGAAACAAAGAGTGAACCTCTCAAAGCTTGAAACGCTTCCAGACACTTGAGTATCTCAGTCATGTCAGAGCTCGGCCAGCAGGGTTTGATGGGTAATGAGTTGAAAGGCAGAATAAATCTCTGTGCTATGGCTAATAAAATGTATATCATGACATCGTGGGCATTTATGTGCCAGAGCTGAAGGCTGTAAATTGTTAATAGTAGACTTATGTGTAGAGTTGGCCAAATATAGACTGATTATAAAATGTGTTTTTGAATTGCATTATGGTGAACATGTGTTGGATTCAAAAGTGGTCGAACATCATTGGGCTGAACGCAGTGTAATGCTGCCATCTTGTGGATCTACTAAGAAATGACCATTTATTCTCAGATTATATTAACTGAATGTGCAGTGGAAATGTCGACAGGGAGTTTCTCGCTTTGCACAGTCATTTCAATCTCCACCCCTAATAATATATGTTATATGGCCTAAATGTTGCCTAACATTAACGTTTATTTGCAACATAGCTATTACATCATCAAAAACAAATAAATTAAAAAAAAAAAAAAAAAAAAAAGAAAGTCTTTGTTTTGAATGTCCAGAGTCGTCATAAATTTGTGATATTAAAATGGGGTCATGAGCCAAAATAGGTTGGAACCGCTGCTTTATGTTATACATCAAAGTGCCAGCTCAAGGACTGAACAGGACTTAAATCAAAAGATGACAGAAAATGTGTAAATTATGTTATTCTTGTCCTGTTTTCCACTGTGTTATGGCTTTGACTTAATTCACATGTGGAGTTTCATCATTAGGTCAGGTCAAAGGAACACACACATCGATGAAAAAAATCCAAGTTTCTCTTATCCTATTCTGAATGCGCTCATTATTTAGGTGATCACTGTGATGTATAATAAACGCTAATACTAAAAAGATTTGACTTGTTTTCTAGACACATAGGTCCTCACATCATAATAGGATGGAGAATTGAAACTGTCTCTTTAAATCTGTGTCACACAAGTTGCCAAAAGATTTTCTTAAATTTTGACGTCAGTGTGGCTTAATGTGATATTTAATACATCACAGCAAATTTAAGTCAATTTCCCGTGTGAACCACATGTTTAGCTCTTTGGTGTAAACCTTAACGAAATCAGTGGCATTTTTTGTAAAACTTGTTAACAAGCACATTTTAAAACATTTCTGGTCAAAAGCATATTTTATGCAACCATCATCCTTACGAAGTTTAAATACTAATAAATACCTACTGAAATATGGAACACATATCGATACTGTTTATTTATATACAATGTTACAGCCTATTGAACGTGAAACATGTAACTGTGTGACTGATTGACCCTATTACCTTCACTCTGACCTCCTCCAATGGGATGTTTTGTATAATTTAGTTAATTTACTGGGGTTGACTGGTTTTACGACTGTTCCCCCCCCCCCCAAGCTGTCAATAAATGTGCTATTTAAAAAAAAACAAAAAAAAAAAAAACAAGGGAAACCCCTCAAAGGTAGGCAATAAAGTAAGGCAATAAAACTTTTGAGGTGTACAATTCATCTAGATGTTAAGCAGTGGCAGCTGGTGGCGCTACAGGCACCAAGAGCCCCTGCTTTCACAAAACTGTGATGTGATGGAGGGAAAAGAAAAGTGAGGTCAGTATTGTAAAGCCACATCTCTTAACTTCTTTCCCCACAAAAAAATTAGAATACTGTGTGAGTCTTCCTCAGACAGGCCTTTACAACCTTCAGAGCCTGTGATGTTACATCGTCCTGTTGAAATCTACATGGATGTCCCTGGAAAAGTTGTCTTGAAGGTATTCAGTGTACTTGGCAGCGAGCTGTACACCTGTTATTTGCATGGTTCATTTTCAAAAAGCATGGCCAAAAAATGTTTCACTGTTTGTTTAAAGCTGTGCCTCTTACCTCGTAATAATAATAATAATAATAATAATAATAATAATAATAATAATACATTTTATTTGTAAGCGCCTTTCACGACACCCAAGGACACTGTGAAGCAAAAGATAAAACAGACAATACATAAAATACAGAGAAATAAACAAAAAAGTGTAACAGGTGGAAATGTAAGTGGTTGGATGATAGGAGTGTTTCTCAGTGCGAGCAGTACCCTGTGTAACCTCAAATCTGTTTTCAGCTGGGAATGCTATGCGACCCCCACTCACTAATTAGTTTTTGGGTGGGAATACCGACTGTATGATAATTTACATGTGACTGATCATTTAGTTACTGTATTCTAGGGTCACTTTTGCCACTTGTTGACCAAACTCCCAGACTTTATGTTTTACCAGACATTTCCTGGTCTACATTAGTAGTAAATCTGTTTCAAATCACAGAATGCTTATGAACTCTATGAATCCTAAATTGCTCCTTGTTCCAGCTTTGGCTTGAATCCAAGTAATAGATGCATGTTTACAAATTACATTTTGAGCATGTTTTCTTCATACCAATGAAAAATCTAAGTATATTTTAATGTCTCTTAATCTTAGTCTTTTAATTTGCGATTCTTCCACATTCCAACCTGCTTTTGATTTTTCGTTGTGTTATTTACGTGTGAATATGTGTAATTTATGGGTGAAGGAAGACATCTAAATGAATGTGTGCACCAGCCCTTTACCTTTTAGAAGTCAGTGACCTGAGGCCATGCTCTAATTGGTAGATTCATGATTTCCACAGGATGCCACTCCTCAACCTGGATTTTAGGAACCACTCAAACTTCCATTTAGATGCTTGACACAACCTTGAAGCTCTCCCTCCATAGTCCCACTTTACTCATTGACCCACGTTTCCCAATTTTCACTCACTGCGTTGAAAATTGTGCCACCTACGTCAAACCAACTGACGTGAGTTCAGAGCAGCGTTTGGTTTGTCCAACTTGAATCATTAACCTCCTCTACAAAGGATTGATGGACGTTAATACGCAGTGGGAGGTCCTAGTGGTCTGGGACTGTATTTGCTGTTAAGCAGCAGGTGGTATTCCTGTATTTACCTCCATTGTTCAGACTTTTTCATCTGACCTGATGGGTTAATTAGCAACTGCAAATAATTTTTGATGTTTCTTTTAAGCTGCAGGGAGTAAGTGCCACATGAGAGGGTTTTACTGAAGCAGCTACACTCTGCCAGTGTCAACTCTGTTGGCATTTGTGAAAAAACTCTGAAGTAACAGCGAAATACTTTCTAGGAAAAGTCTAAACAACATCTCCTCCACCTTACATCAAGCAGAGAGCCTGGGGTCATTTACTCCTGGAGAGGTTACCCAGTATTTGTTGGAGGAAGATTTGTGGTGATGGGAGGCATTACTAAAATTGATGGTCAGGTCAGAGAGTAGTGACACTGCTCAGTACTGACGGAAAGGAAAGAAAAGCACAGTGCTGCCAGAGAAGTCTGTATTTATACACTGTGTCCATGGGCTGGAAATTGAGTTTGAAACCTGCTGACTGCAGGCGAATAAAATATGTTGGTGAAGGCCTATTTATGCTCACTTTACGTACATAAATAGGTACATCTACTTCAAACAGTGTCAAGTTTTACTGCCTTCATTGCATTGGAATGAGTGTTTATCATTCAATCCACCAGAGGAGGCCGCTCGGAGAAGAAGAAGACAATGAAGAAAGAAAAGAAGACGACGATGACAGTTTAGTAGAAAACAACGACAATTAAGCAGATGAAGACGAAGAAGATTATGGCCCTGTCCCGACTGATACGATGCCGCGTCTTTTTCTAAACCATCTCAAAAAGATGGTACATAAAAATTGAAACGTTTCAGTAACGATCTGCATCAGCATGGAGACGAATCGCTTGCTGAACACGATGCAATTCACAT
>JAQQZY010000001.1:39131475-39142528 GCA_030068375.1 Ostorhinchus rueppellii
CATGACAACATGTTGTGTAACCCGGAAGTCCTCTATTGACCCAGAACATCCGTCTAGCTTCAAAATAAAAGCGAAATTTTAGGGGGCTTGGAACAGATTAGGGAATTTACATGGAAAACACATCTCTACTAATGAAATTTTCTACTTGCGAAACTACTTCTGGAGCGGATTAATTTCATAAGTAGAGGTACCACTGTACTTTTCTTAAAGACCTATTGTATAGGAAAAAAATACATTTGGGGTTATCATCCCACTGCAACTAGTGAAGGGATTTTTATTTATTTTTTTAATTTGATTTTATTTTGCGTTTTTTCAATATGGCCATTATTAATTATTCATCTATACACATTTTGCAGGGAATTATTTGGTAATTTTCAGAAAGTTACATCAAGATGAACATTTCTCTCCGTGTCTCTCTCTACCTCTCTAACGACTTAATGTACTATATTGGTACATAATTACTTAATTGATCATTTATAGTTTGGTTGAATTGTGTTAAAAATGCATGTATCAAATGAAATCCTGCAGATATACAAGGCGCTTTATAAAAATGACCAATGTATACATGTGATCTAGAAATGTATTGGAAACAAAATTACACAGCAAATGTTTGGTTTGAATTTATTAAAAGGTCTAATAAACGTCTCAATTCCAAAAAATTAGAATGTTGTGTCCAGTTTTTGATCGGTCAGGTTTTACAGGGTTAATTCCAGGTTGCGACTGTTTTTGGCCAGGCTGTGTATATACATTGCACAAAAAAATTTTTTTTTTCTTTTGTTTTTGGCTGGGTGAAGTCTCAGTTTTCAGTGTTTTAAATCATGCAAATTCCTGCGCAGTGACAGAACTGAAGTTGTCTTGATACACAGGACACATTTGAAGTTTGTCAAGGATTAAAGTCACAGACTGCTTTTGCCAGTAGGCTGCTCAGCCATCCGGCCAAGCACACAGACAGCCGTCCAAACAGTCTGCCAGGCTCAAAAACCCAACTGTCCATCGAGCCAGCACCATGCACAGTCCCGTCAACACGCAATGAAGTGTTAGTCCGCACAAGACACACATAATCCCAGGAAGCAGGGGTAATGAACTGCTCTGCTGTTAGACTGATGTACAAGCACTGGACTACTGTCAGACTGAGTATGTGAGTGTTTCAGCATAAATAATGTAGGTTTCGATATCTATTTGTCTAAATTAGTGTGTGATTTACTAAATAAGCATCTACGCTTCAAGCAGGTCCATTAACAGTTTCCATTTGAATTGACTTCTGCTCTGAAATGCACAGATATGATTGAATTTATTCTTGTCCTTTCCTGTTCCATGCACACTGGACAAACAGCGTGGAAGAATCCCATGGAGCAGGACGGCTCATCTGTACAAAATGAAAACAGTGGGGCCTGTCAGCACTGGCATAATGAGGAAACGGAGGCTCTCAAAGTACACCACTGTGCCATTCTCAGCTCCTCATCCGTTGGATTTACATTTGATTTCACTGTATGCTATTTTAATTATAACTGAAAATACTGGGAGTCGGTGGTTGTTATTGCAAGTGGGTCAAGACAATACACAAATCAGTCTTCCAAACCTTTTGCAAAAGCTTGTCAGGCTGAGAAGCAAGTCAGACTGCTTAACAAGACAGATCCAACCTGTTCTCACTCCAAAGGCATCACAAGTCGCTTTTCCCTTGACCCTCAAATCGTGCGAATATAACTGGCTTATAAAAATTTACCTAATGGAAAAATGACAATTTTGCAAAAACTCTGATTTCTCCATTATAAAGGTTTTTGTGCTGGCACGAGGTGTTTTTTTTGTTTGTTTTTTTGTTTTTGTTTTTTGGGGCGTAGTGCAATTGGTATATCATGCAAAACTGCAATGGAAAGACCTTTTTTCACAACTGGAGTCACATGAATAAAACAAAATGGATGCTGATGGACGTGAGAACAAGTGAAAGAGTTTAAAAAGAAACGTTGTGCGGTATGTGTGGACACACCAGGAAATTGAATCATTTTTTAATTCAGTAGGGGATAGAGGGGTAATGTAATTGTTGTTGTTGTAGTAGAAGTAATACCTGTAAATATGAGGGGGGGGGGGTTCACCGTGTTTATGGAATGACTTGTCATCTCACGATAATAAATAAATCATCGTGTTTGTGATTTAACCCATGGTCCCCTGCTGCACCCTGCTGTGCAGAAAATCCCATTGCCAGCAACCAAATTTGGTTGCACAGGCTCGATAGGGTTTTAATGGAAAAACCGACATTACACACTTATGAATTTTGACATTGAGTAAATATCGGTGAATTTTTGTGCACGTGTCCAATCGAAAAGCAATTACATTCATTTAATTTTTTCCTAAATTACGAGGGAGAGGTGAGTACAGTAGTCACTGTTCCATTGGACATATGTGCAGAAATG
Source organism: Ostorhinchus rueppellii (assembly GCA_030068375.1). Lineage (NCBI taxonomy): Eukaryota > Metazoa > Chordata > Actinopteri > Kurtiformes > Apogonidae > Ostorhinchus > Ostorhinchus rueppellii. The sequence continues at coordinate 39,133,884 of JAQQZY010000001.1, forward strand.
TCTAGGGATGTCCCGATCCAGGTTTTTGCACTTCCGATCCGATACAGATATTGTTTTGCACATCCGCTACAGATACTGGCCGATATCGGCCTATCAGAGCATGTATTAAATTTTTAGTTAGTTATTTAGCTTCTTTACTTCCTTACTTAGTCAGACTCATGTTGAAAGGGGTTGTAGTACTCTTGATAACAGCTAGCCAGCTGGATTAGGTGAGTTTGAATAATATACAATGGTTGGTAACAAGAAACTGACCTGTTTATTCAGGTATAAACACCAAATAGACAGCGTTATAATTAACAAACAGAAATGGCATCAGTGGTCAGTAAAAACTGCAAATAAGACTGCAAAACAAAAAGCAAAACACAAACAACTTGAGTGGGAAATAGTCTATTAGCTCAGCATCGGGACCCTGCTCTTAAATAACTTTAGTTTTAAAGTTACAAAAACAAACAAAAACAAAACAAACTTTAAATTTACATGGCCGTTATAATGTAGAAGATGCCACTGAGGTAAATTGGGAGACGCTAATGCTGGTGTGCTGGAAAATGCGGACTGGATTTTAGGGAAACTGCAGCATCAGGAAAACCTTTACATGCAAATTATATTCGCACAATTTGAGGTTCAATGGAAAAGTGACGAGTGTAAATGTTGGTGTAGAGAACCAAATTCATGTTGTTAAATGCTTTATTTATATATATATATATATATAAATATATAAATAAATAAATTTATTTATTTTTCTTTCTCTGTCTTATTTTATCTTTCCCCCCATAACCCTCTTTCTATGTTATTTTTTATTTCTTGGTGCAATCCTGAACATTGCATCATGTGGACATCTGTGAGAACACTGGACTTAATATTAGAAAAATGCACCTTCTGTATGCATAGACATGCAAGTCTCTTAGGCTCCATTCAGACATTCAGGTCTTAATGCACGATTCAGATGTTTTTTTTTCTGTGTTCGTTCATATTATAAATTAAATGCAACATCTGTCAGTTCTCAGTATGAACTGAATGCAACCCTGAAGTGACCCACATGCGCAAAAGAGGTCCTGATGTAATATGGAACCATGCAGCACACACTGTTTACAGAAGTAAATATGGAGGATTCTTGTATTGGCATGTGTGGCCTGGATAAAGTTTGTCTAAAACCGAAGTTGGCAACAGTCAAAATAATTTTAAGTAGAAGATTAAAAAAAGAGCAGAGCCAGGGTATTTGCTGTGGCTGCTACGTCTGTACAACGGAGTATTTGAATGCGGAGTCTGAGTCAGGAGCGGTGACATAGTGAAGTTAGCCGCTTCAGTGACAGACTTGATTGATAATTTTACAATGACAAGAAAAACCTTGAAATGTATCTGTGATTGGGCTGCTCGATTATGGAAATTGAAAATACATTTTGGCTACAGATATGTACTTTACTGCTGTTTTACAATGGAATGGAATGTATTGTGCATGTGTGTCTCAGAAATTGTATAAATAAAAACAGAAAATAAATCATTTCAACTCAATTATGAGTTTTGAGATCATTTGACAACAAAATCAAGATCAAAATTTGATTAGTTGCACAGCCCTAATCTGTCACCACCTCTCTGTAACGCTCTCATCACAAGACACTCATCTCTGGCAATTTCAATGACAAAGGTTGGATAAATGCGACCTGGCCGTTCAGACTGACGTCACATTGCAAAATATTGGATATGTATTGGATTTAGGACCACATATGAAAGTGTCTAATTTTTAAAAAATCTGATTTGTGCTGCTCAGACTGTCTTTAACAGGCCAGAAACAGGTCAAACGGTGGCAAAAAAAAGGGATTTGGGCCACATTTGGCTGCAGTCTGAACATAGCCTTGAACTATCCTGAGTCTAAATATCTTGCATCACGTGTGCATTCGTTCACATCAGTTGCATGTTACTCCCAGATTTGAAGATGACAGCCTTTCAGTGAGTTTCCTTCAAATACGTTGACAACATGGTTTCATTTCACCGTATATTGTTTCTCAGAAAAGTGAAGACCTCAAGCTGTCACATGCTTTTCATTCCTTCTTGGAGCAGGAGAAAGAAACTGTCACATTAAGATATTGTCTAGACTTTTAAACTGTCAGTACTATTTCTCATAACTGACACTTTTAACTATATGATATTAATTTGCCCATTTTCAGTCTGTTTGGTCACTTTTGTCGTTAACATGGATGCTGAAATGAAAACTGACAAGTAATAGAAGTGCTGCATATGCGTTAAAGGAAAATTGAGTGTACCCTTGGAAATTAACTTTTTTTTGTCCACCTGCCATTGTGATTGAGGGTCGAACTCCCACATTCCTTTTCCAGCCACTTTCCTGTTACCTTTAAAAGATTAAAAAAAAAACACTAAATTTTGCTTCTTCATAACATTATTCAGCTTGGAAAATACACAAACTGACCCAAGTATAATCAGTTTGTAATCTAATTTCCTGTTCTAACACAGTGATACTTTTTCTCAGAATTAAATAACATGGAACTTGAACCTGACTCTTTAATAATAATAATAATAATAATAATAATAATAATAATAATAATAATAATAATAATAATAATAATAATAATAATAATAATTGTTATTAAGCCCTCCAGAACCTACAATGGGAATAGAAAATGACTATTTTCTATTTATTTGCATTTTTATTCTGCTTTTTATGACACTTAGTATAATAGTTATCTGTATTTTACCTGTTATATGTTCCCCCACATCTACATAGTATTTTTCATGTATATAAGAAACAAATATGGCCCATAAACACACTCATCACATAATGGATGGCAGACAGATGGCAAAAGGTCATGATACCGCAGAGCTGAATGAGCAGGGTTAAAATGGAAACAGAAGGCACTGAAATCATGCATTTACAATTATAATGATCAGAATAAATGATAAAAACAACTGAAGCTGTGACCTGATCCTGGATCTGGATGTCCAGGCCTGGATATGTCTGTGTCACAGACTTCCAGTGATACCCGACCGGTCGTGTTGGTTTCATGTGTAATCATCAGCTCCTCTTACACCACACGAAACTCACTCAGCTTTACTCTCAGCCAGAGAAAGTTCAGAAGCTTGTCTGTTGTTTTCCTGTCACTGCCAAAGGAAGAAAAAAAAGAAAAAAATGTCAAAGAGCTTCAAATGACTTGCACTTAACTGGCCTTCTGCCTCCACTCTGTTCCCTTTTTCACTCCTTTAAAGTCTTATTATACATCACATCAGAGACTCCAGACTTATTCAGCTGTGTCACTCCCACTAGGATAGCCACTTATCCTGTCAACCCCCCCTACCCACCGGACATGGCAGGACCCTTATTAACAGGCAAGGCTCCAGTGGGTCGTACCAAAACCCCCATGGGGGGGTGGTGGTCATCAACACTGTACCGCTGCGCTGCTGAGTGACAGCTAAACGGCTTAAAATGTCACTTTGAATAAGAAGCAGGCCACACACAGGGACTCACACAGTGAATACAGGCATTTACACACAAATCCACACAAAGATGCATACGCACCAGACCTCAGATTGGAGTTTGAGGTTTTGCTGGTGGCACCATTTACTTATTTTTGCAAAAAGTAAGCCCTTTTAATGATAAAAAGTTTGTAAATTTGATGCATTAATACAATAAATAATATTTTGGAGGCAGGATGTGTCACAAACATCGATATATACCAAGACTAAAAATTATTCTTTGTCTGGTCCAGATAGAATCATGTTTTACAGCTAAAGATGCTAACCTCCATCATTTCCTTAACATGTAAAGACATGAACAGCTACTGACAACCCAAAGCATCTGCTGATCTATTATGTTTAATAACTTCTGAACTACTAATCTTAATACATGTACATAATTGGTGTAAAATACAGTTTGTCATCTTTTCATGGTAATCGGATACGACCCATTTGGATGTTCAGAGGCTCCGTAGTTCCCGTGGAAACATCTATATTTTCCAGAATAAATCATTTTTCTTCAGTTTTCTTTGTTTCTGATGTTTGGCTTAGCTTTAATCTGAGTTTTTCAGGAACATCTAGATGATCAGTGAATTATTGTAAGTACAGGAAAATACCTGATCTTCACTGAATAAAATGTAAAATAAAGAGGATTGTCCACTTAGTTATAATCGTAACTAGTCAAGCAGGTAAACAAGCAACTACCCCTGTCTGATAAATGAATGATCGATTATGCAGAGGATTTTGTCATAATAAATGGTGATAAATCATTTAAGTTAAATGTAGACAAAAAATGTTTTGGTTCCGCCACAAAAATAGCACAGGGTCTTCATAGGTTAAATCTTAAAGATCCAAACAACTGCTGGCAAAAAATGGCATTAACTGATTGAAAATATGTAATTACTATTGAACCACTAGCCCCATCAATATATACATAAATAATACCAGCAGTGTTCTTTTTATATTTTCATTGTCGGCAGATATGACCCATTTGGACCTGTGAGTTGGATAAATTAGTGGTTGGAGACACTTGTTTTTATGCTCAGTTAATAAGATGTTGCTTAAAAATCTTTGGTTTAGTCCGTTTTAAGATGACCATTGGATTTACCCTCAGCTATTACAAACATGTATCTGACAACACATGATTTTCACACAAAAATGCAGATGATATTACCATAAAGTGTGATGAATTGCTTAGGAAAGGCTTAATGTAGAGAAGGATCATTTGCCAGTCCCTACAAAAATGGTAGGTCTTTACGGACTAATACTAATGTAGGGATGTTGTAATAGGGTAGAACTGTTGGAAAATTGGTCTTTGTGCAGCAGCTGTTTAAAAATATCTGTAACAATTAGCCAAAAAAGTCTGCATTTGTGTTTTGAATAAGCATTCTTACAATTTTAAGCGGTATTTTACAAATGTTTCTGGCATTTCCAACACAGCCTCCTCCATATAAAGAACATGTGGCATTGTTAGAGTTTCCAAATCACCACAGCACAATTGCTCATGTGACATTTGGTTCTTTATTCATGATCTTTTGTCCCACAGGTGAAACTTTGTTCCTCAGAGGCCAGAGGAAGAGTAGCATTTACTAGTCTGTACAGTCAGAGGAAGGAGCAGTCAACCAAGTCAAAGTTGACTTTTTTGACAGACATTGTGGCCAAATTATCTTAGTCTCTGTGAGTAGACATGCAGCTTTAAGCAAAAACTTTAACTTTGGTGTCATTATAAATATATTCTATTGTCAGGGCACAGTGGGTGCAAAAAGCTGGAGCTGCACTGAAGGTACTGAAGAGGAGCAGAGGTCTGTCACTAGGATTAAACCAGTATGATCCAGTTAGTTAAAATCTGTTGGCTTGATTTGCTGGTATTGTGTATTTTTTTTTCAGAAGGGTGATGTGCCGAAGTGTTGCTTTGATTGTACTGCTAAGTAAATGAGTAGTGATAACATTTTTGAAATTGTATTGGTACATACAAGACAGAAAAAACATGATCAATCAGTTTATTGCAAAATGATTAAAAACACTTAAAATAGTCACTTCATTTACAAGATGCATTTTTGTAGTGGGACACCCCAGAAGCAGTCCTTGGCTTATAAACAGGTATCTTAAACATGTGATAAGAGACACAGTTTACAGTATAAACAACTACAAACATATTTTCAAGTATTTGCCCATCTACATAGTTGATTGATTTCCTTTTCCTGAGTCCTATTGTGGTCAGTATATTCCAATATTCTCTGATAATTTGATAGACATTAACACTTACTGAATATTTGTAAGAAAAAATTATCAAGAGTTGCAAGGAGACTGGTGACGATTTAAAGTGTGTGAAGTAATCATTGCAATGTTTATCATATAATTAGTCTCACAGCATAATGGCCTAAGTCATGCACCACATGGACAAAATTACTGGTACACATTGAATTCAGGGTCTGGGATACAAAACAAAAATGACAAGTATCATAATATAGTTTTATATTGTGATAAATATTGCAATGGTTAGTTGAGTTTAAATTGTCATCCTTTACTTAATTTCTGTCATTACTTGTTTATTTATACTGATTAAAAATGTAAGCACAACACTTTTTTGCTTGCATTTTTCATGAGCTGAACTCAAAGATCTAAGACTTTTTCTGTGTACACCAAAGGCCTATTTCTCTCAAATATTGTTGACAAATTTGTCTAAATCTGTGTTTAGTGATCACTTCTCCTTTGCTAAGGTAATCCATTCATCTTACAGGTGTGGCATATCAAGATGCTGATGCTGTGATCATTCAACAGGTGTGCCTTAGGCTGGCCACAATAAATTGCCACTCTAAAATGTGCTGTTTTACTGTTGGAAGTATTGGTAAACCAGTCAGTATCTTTACATTTGTGTTGTGTGTGTGTTTGTTTATTTATTTTTATCCATGTTCTATCTCTAAATTTCAAAACTTTTATTGTGCTCTGATTGTTAAAACAATGTTCTACCTACTTTCTTCACATTTGGGAAGAAAAATCGCCCATTAAACTTGAAAATATTCATGTTTGTAAACTCTATTGGGAAAAATATTAGAAAACATTTTATGTGATGGTCTTCTGTCAGACATTGTTTCGTCATTGCTGTTTGATGTCAAATTGTTGGTATACTGCAGCAGCAACCATTGTCCCCTCTGGGGACAAATAAAGGTCCTGAATCTTAATTCTAGACCATTTGATCAGACCCGTTCCACATCAGTATCTCCATCACTGCCATGTTTTTCAATTTCCCTCTGTTATCAGTCATGAACCATCAAACTCCAGGAATATATAGGCTGATATCATCTCCCCTCATGTGGTATAGCATTTATTTAGTTGCAACACAGTGTGTATTGGCATTACTTGCAAAGAACAAGATGCATGCACCAGATTTAGCAGAGAAGCTAATTTCCGTCTGTTGTCCTGGACAAACGACCAATATAATAAAACGTCACATGGATTATGAAGTATTAATACACTGGAAGAAAACTGAAAGCAATGGCAGTTATAGGAAAGTATGCTCAGGCTGAACGGTGAAAGCCAGATGCATAAAAAGGGTCATACAATGTTCAGTTTTTAAGGTGTATTAAAATCACCAAATGTGGTTAAGAAATTCGAAAACTTGGAGCACTTTTGTTGGGAAGACACCTCGTATCATAAGATAATGAGTGACCTTTGAAAACATGTAAACAGTGGAGTCTGACCATCCTGGGGCCAGTAGGATGAAAGCACGAACACATCTTTTCTCCATGATAAAATATATCAGTAAGTCATTTAATCTGCTAGAAATTCACAAACATGTTTTTAAATGTTCTGAAGATTCAATCATTACTAAATTGTAAATCATGCATGAGAGCCAGGCAGCAAAACACTTTACAAAGCATCTTATATTTGGAAAAAAACATCTCAAATCAGTCTTATTTATAATGCCAAATTATAATGAAAGCTTGTGCGATGTATAGTCCATAGAAGAGCTTGTTTATTTGCATACGGGATGTGTAAAGGTTATCCAGTCAGAAGTGATCACTTACGACGCATTTGGCGACGCGTTTTAATGTCAGGAGTGAATGGATGAACTCAAAGCTGAACACTTAGGGCTGGGTCATAAGAACGTATGCTAATGCCAGGTCTGAATTTAATGGCAGCTACAGGGATGCAGACATGTCAATATCTGCAGTTCCTTGAATTTCCACGAGAGGCTGAGGGCTCCCAAAGTAAGTTAAGCCCCATACACCACCATGTGAAGGCAGCATATGATGATCATCACCAATTTTTCGTCAAATCTGTCAAACGCGAGTGATAGCCCAAGTATCACGAATCTTAGTCTTTCTGTGATTAAAGTCCATTTGTTTACATACCAAACAACTGTCACTCTGGCCTTTTTTGGAAATTTTGTTAAGTCTGTTGTGGGAATAGGAATGGCTGCAGCAGGGACAAACACGAACGGCTTCTTTGCTTTTTGTGGCTACATGGAATTCCAAAAAGGCCTGAGTGATGGTTTGGTAATTATAAGAAATTGGATTAACCCCCCTGGATTTCTCCCCAATACTCTGATCTCTTGCTGCATGTATCCAGGTAAATCAGATTTTATTTTGTTCTTTAACGTCAACACGTGTAAACTATTAAAATTTAAGACAACGGAAGTTACATAATCAAACATGAGCGGGACACAATAACAGGAAGTTTGAGCCAACGTCACTATGGACATATGTACTCTGACAAAATGTCTGTCTTCACCAGGGTTTTCATTTATTGCATTAAGTGCATGTAACTGTCTTAGCTCTGATTATTCCAATTATCCAATGACTCCCAGATATCTGACTTTTATGGTCATGTAAACAGGCTCTGACAGTAACCATGGTAACTGGGCTGCATTAGCTGATGTTAGCATTAATTTGTATTAAATGACTATGGTCTAGCCTGCGAATTACCTCCGGTAGCCACTATTGCTGTGTTTGTATGTTTACCTTAACGCAAATAAATGTATTTACATTTATTAAGTATCTGATGTTTATTCCACAGCTAAAGAAGTCATATTTTGCTCAACCCACTTTTATTAGTCTTTTTTAATTGTGTATTTGGACCCTAATGGTTCCAAACAGGGCGACATGGTGGTGCAGTGGTTAGCACACGTGCCTCACAGCAAGAAGGACCCGGGTTCGATTCCCGGGCGATCCTTGGGACCT
>JAQQZY010000001.1:39145761-39160874 GCA_030068375.1 Ostorhinchus rueppellii
GTGGTACTCTGGCACTTTAGTTCTGATCAAATCCATCCATGTCATTTACACATTGTTCTATGTGAATAAAATGACTCGATGTTTGTGTCTGAAGGTCTGTGGTAGCAGCATCAGCAGGTTTTTGGACACAATTGCGGAACGGATTGTAATAGTTCAGTATTTTCTTAAAATCTAAATAGTTGAGTCACAAACAATTGGCTCATTTTAACATTAAGGAACACTTTTCTGAGGTCAAATTAGTATTTCTGTAGGTGAACAAGAAATATCCCAATACTATTGTTATTGCAGTGTCGTACATCCGTATCACATATCGCAAATTTTGCAAATATTGTGCAGCTACACATCATTGTTCTTTACACTGCTGGAAATGTATTAGGCACAAGCAACATTCCTGCCTTCGACCAGCTCAGATATACATGCAAGATGCAACATGGGTGCAGCACTCGCACACGTTTAGTCACCAAAACAAACACACACAGTAGAGAAAGGAGTGTATTTAAGGTCATCATTTCCCTGCTTTTGGGAAATCTTAGACGGCATTGCTGCACTGTCAGACTGTTTCCTTGTACTGCAGAATATACCTGAAAGAAAGACAGTTCTATTAACACTGTTATGTATGCATATTTTTTGCTTTTATATTTTTAAAGTTTGATACAGTATATCTAATTTTCACATTTTGACTGCATAGTGTACTTCATAACTGGTTGACAATAAAGCTATTCTGTTCTTTCTGGAAATTTTCTTCTCTCACCAGAGCAACACAACTTCCATCAGTTGCTATGCTAACGATAAGACAAATAAAACGGAGTCTTTCAAAAGCAGCCAAAGACTCGTTTATTTGATCTGCCCTTTGTCTTTCTAGCATTGTCTTGTCTTTTGTTTCTTTTTCTATTGTTTCTTTTCATTTCATGTGCCAATACTCATCCATTCCTCACATCCAGGCTGCAACACATTCAACAAAAAGTTGTAGATTCACAATCAAGAAAATATCTGAGACAATTCTGTGTGCAGCCAGCATTAAAACATTGACAAAACACAATGCACAATACAAGAATCCATAAAAACACATTTCAGAAAATTCATAAATACAGTAATTAAATTATAAAATGAATGAAATAAAATACATCTGTTTCAAATGGTGTTAAGCTTCATTGCCCTTAGTCTTAAATGCATCCATTAGGTTAGTTTTAGGAAATTTTGCAACACCGCTTCACAACACTCTACAGTCTAGATTTACTTTTAATAGAGAGGGCTCCAGACTAACACACAAGAAAAGGTAAGAATACTTCTAAAAAAACCAAAAAAAATCTCAAATGTTTGGTCAACGTTAAAATGTCTCGGTTTACTGTGAGAAACGTACATTTGGCATTTAAGGTAAGCTTCTTGTGAATGACGGGGCCGAGCTTGGGCGCAAATACAAGTGATGAGCCTCATGGAAGGAAAATGTGTCGTTGGAGTGGGGGTAGGGGGTGGGGTGTAGCGTAAGGACTGGAGGTATAGTGGTGCATTTCATAAGTGCCATAATAACTGCAACTGGTGTGAAAAAAAGTAAAACTGAACTTTTGACATCAGACTTGTGGCTTCAGTGCCTCTATTTAACTGCAGAGCTTGAAATTTTCACAACTTCTTCAACCCCCATGAATTTGTCGTGTTTAACCCCCCCCCTTTACAGGGTGTTTTTACTGATTCGCCACCTCTATAGTTTGGCTATCAATAGTAACCAGCCAATAAGGAGCCGTAATGAACCATTTCAATAATTTTGGCACATTTCATGACAATATCTGGTGGTATCTACAAAGTAATGTCAGATGCCATGGGAATGCCTTCCTGGTCCGTCAAAAATTCCCTAAAATGTACAACTTTGCTTCAAAGACAACTATAATTGTCTAGATTGCTAATATATTAGGTATCACCTTAAAATACATTTTTGTCAGCTTTCATATGGTATCACTCATAATGCTCTGTGGCTCATTCTAGTGAAGTGAGGCAAAATGGACCCCCCCCCCCCATGTAAAATTCCCAGTGTTTTTGACAAAAATCAACATTAAAACTGCATGGCTCATGAGGCGGGCATTCCCATGGTCAAAAGTCAAAAGAATTGCCATGTCTGGTCATTCCACAGCTTGGAGAATGGGGAATCACAGCAATTGTTTTAAAAATAAATAAAGTATATGCGAGTGTCGTGTTCTGTCACCTTTTGATCCGGTGTTACAACATGAGCTGATATAAACCTGGTAAAATCACGGAGTTATTTTTGAAGAAAGTGTGAAAACTATTCATGAGCAGAGCTTTGGAAGTGTCTCTACATGAGAAATAAACTGGGAAGGCATGCTTATTTATATAGCACAATTTATACACAGGGAAATTCAGTGCTTTACAAAAAATGGAGAAAAGTTTAAAACAAATAGATTGCAAATAGAACCCTTTCAGTTCTATGCACAGTTGAACAGAACAGTTTCTAGCCTGCACTTGAGCATTTCTTTATTTTAGGATCCCCATTAGTTTCTACCAAAGTAGACTGTTTTTCCTGGGGTCTATCCCCAATATTAAAGTATTAGAATTTGTACATTTACAAAGCACACAGATGGAACAAAACCCATAGTTAAGTCAATTTAGCATTGTTTCATTGATAACAGATTTATTAGGATTTGTCTTCAAAACATGATTCCTTCTCAATTTAAAAATATTACAATTTATTAATTTACAAAGCACAGACAGAAAAAAACTAGTTATATTAATCTAGCATTGTTTTGTTTACTGATTTCTTAAGATTTGATTTAAAGACAACATGATTACTTATCAATAAAAAAATACAGTTTATTCATTTACAAAGCACAGACAGGAAAAAAAAAAGCCTTATTACCTTTAACATTGTTTCATTGTAGATTTTTAAAGATGCATTTTTAAAAATACTGTCAGTCTCATAATCAGGAAGACTGCTCTGGAGATGATCTACATGGAACTGAAACACAGCTTCACTGTCTTTAGTCCTGACTCGAGGTACCAGCAGAAGGCCTGTCCCTGAGGTTTTCAGGGTCCGAGATGGTTCATATGGGACCACCATGTCACAGATGTATTTGGGTGCTAGACCATGGACAGACTTACACATGAGCACTGCTAACCTTTCTTTAGAAAAGGTATCTTAAACATTTTAATATCGAAAACCATACAGTTACACAGAGAACTGGTGAATGGTGCACAGACTACAATGATCGTCTTCCAGGTTGTATGTCAAGTGGAAAGGCCCAGGGATCTGTCCAGTCCCCCTTCCTTTAATGGTTCAGATCAGTCTTTTTGCAGGTCTTGAACCCTTGACAAGGCTCACATTCCTGTTGAGTGGAGTGTTGATCTTTTGGTTGCCATGGAGATGGTGTTTTATAAGACTGAGAAAGATGCACAAACCTCAAGGTCCGATACCAAATAGAAAAAGAGCATAATTTAATCAGAGATGCCAAATTTTACTGTCTGCCAGGTGTCACAATGATGATTAGATTCAGTCTATGGCACAAGTCGGATACATTTATTTTGTTGAATTCAGTCACATGGCAGAACTTCACCATATCCTCAGACTTCGCAGCTCTATCTCTGATCTAATGGTACAAAACTGTCGTAGACCATCAAATTAATGTAATAAGAATAACTAACTATTATACATAAAACACAGTAATAAGGACGACACAAAAGCATATATGAATAGTCATCCCAGCAGCACACGCTTTCTTTTCAGTTCAGTAAAAATCTCAGGAATACCTCATTGTAGAAGAAATAGAGCTTAATTCTGATGATGCAGCTGTCATATTTAACATTTCTATTGAACAAATAGTTATTCTGCTCTAGCTAAGATTATCAAGTTAAATTATTTTATATTACTATTTATTATTATTGATTATTTTATAAGTGTTCATTACCATTCACTTAACTCAGACATTAAAATTGTCATTTTATTTAGTCCAAATATATTCCATAGAGTTTATACACAACCTGCCAGAAAGAATCCTCTTGCTCTAACATTTATTCTTAATCTTAAACACCACTGTGATGGTGTTTTATGAGCCTTAAGTTGTGTTTTGTTTTTTTACATGACTGAACCTCGATGTGACAAACTGAACCAACCCCAGATCATGACACAGGCTTGAACTGTAGACGCTAGGTATGATGGTTAATTGCACTTTCATCACTCTGGAATGGGGTCAATCTGGACTCTTCAGACCATATCACCTTTTAAGTCCAATCTTTACACTTTCTGATCAGTGCTTTTCTTAAGCTTTCACAGTTATTTAGTCCAGATCCATTCAGCTCTATTTACATTGTGTGGGAATTATCAAACTTTTATGATTAAACATAGAGATGGCTTCTAATGTTGGGCATTTATGATTTGATTTCACCAAATATGCAAATGATCTGGAATCCTTTAAGACTTTTTTTCACCACATTTCTCCCTTGATGATGATCCTTAAATGTTTGAATGTGAATTATTTCATCTCATCTCATTAGTTTTTTCCTTTGCTTGATATAGTCCAATATTTTGGTCCTTCTGAAATAGAGCTATATCTTCTTTATGACCACAGGTAGAACACTTAAAGAACACTTGTAGCAGCAGAAACTTGAATTCTGCCGTAATTAGCCAATGAAAGGATCTGAAGGATTTACAGAGTTCATTTTAGGTGAGGATCTCTGTTTGTTTCACCAATGCACAATTATATCAATGCACTTTACTATGTATTATACAAGGAAAAACCCAGACAATCCCTTGAGAACACACACTCAAAAACAGTGAAGAGGAATACTCCTTTTAAATGAATAAAAAAAACAAAAACCTCAGACTGTGCTGTGGGTGGATGTCCATCTGCCTTGGTCAGTCAGTTGGGCTGAGTGGAAAGAAGAGAGAGAAAAGTGTAGTGATAGAACAAAAAACAAAACAGACACTGGATGATGCAGTCAAACACTGGGCAGTTTCACATCAGGATATAGATGGATGAATGGATAGATTGAAAGCTTTCTGTGTGTATGTTGACATCACGTCAAATACCGCGCACTGAGGGTTAAGGTTAGAGTTAGTGCCATCAAAAGGCATTGAATAACGTGAAAGGTAGAAAATGTGTGCATATATCACACCAAATACCATAAGAACTGGGGCATAACTTGCTTGTCCTTCCTCCTCCACCACATCAGTCCCTCTTTTTTCAGTGCGTTTATCAATGTCATCATATTTATTGGGCTTTAAAAAAAAAAAAAAAAAAGACTCTGCTGTGTTGACATTTTGTACTAGCAGAGTAGCATATAATTTTGGTTAAAGTCGCCAAAACAATAAGACAAGACCTAACAATGACTGATTAATATGCACATTCACCATCAACAGCACAGGGGCTCTACTACAGGTGAACTAAGACGGAGTCATGTGACATAAAAAATGGTGTTGTATTCAGTATAGAGGAGAACAGTGCCGCCATATTATATACAGGCACGGTAGGGTTCTAAACGGGTGCTGTAGGGTTCTATATGGGTGCGGTAGGTTTGTAAATGGGCTCTGTAGGGTTCTAAACAGATAGGATACTGTTGTGGACAGTTTGATACCTTGGTGAGACAGACCAGTGATCCTGGTTCTGTTCAGTATTGTGTAGAAATTTTCTTTGGTAGATTACCCTCAGTATTTTTCTGTCAGAACGATGGACAGCCTTCAGAATTTTCCAATATCTTTAAAAAAGATAAAAGTGATGGAATACTTTGTGGTTGACGCGACCTCTGCATCAAGAGAGGTATGCAGTGCATCATGGGAGCCTTGGACTACAACAGCAGAACTAAGGGATGGTTCAGCATCACACGAGTCCGCCTCAACTACAACAATTATCAAAAAAAAAAAGTTTTAGGAGTTTTTATGAGACCAGAGAGGGTGTGCACTCCAAGACCCAGACCAGGATCTGGTTCCACAGGAGAGGAGATTCAGGACTGAGGGCTCAGCCTCCTGGTCTGTTTTTGGGAACTCTATGTAATTCTGAAGTTTGTGTTCTGCTGGGATATGAGGTCTTTAATATATAATGATGTTTTATCACTGTGGGTCATATAGGACCATAAGGAGAAGGATTTAAGGTCTGCTCTAGATATAACAGGAACACGGTGAGATGCATTTGGACAAATATTGTAAGAACTAAAGGTGTGTTTTTGTCATTTAAAGGTTCAGCTTGACAGGTAAGATTTCATACCTAAAAGAATCAAACCAAGGTGTAAGTTTAAAGATGAGAAAAGATTTTATCCATCCCATGATAGAGAAATTGCACAGTTGACAGCAACAAATACAAAAAAACGTATGTAGAAAGAGAGAAAACAAAAAATATGCACTTGTGAAACAACAAATATATTTATATAAATGTTTTTTTAAATTGTATACATTTACAATATGGATGCTAATCTTATCAAGTCTTCTTTACAATGCTCAGGGCTGAGTTAATACAATGTGCACCAATAACATTTCTCTGTCAAAAGGACATAGGAGACAGCAGGACACTCTTGTTGACAGAGCAAAAAGGATTCCATTGTTGATGAAACAAATTAATTTGTCCATGGACAGGAATCGACTCCAGATGTTCATCACTACTTCGGTCAAAGACACTGACACTAAGTTTTGGAGAGACTTCTGCTGGAAAAACCTCAAAAGATTTTTTTTATCACTCCAAAACAAAAAAGTCGACAGACAAACACACAATTATGGTGCCGGAGGGACTGTGGAGAAACGGGGTTTGATTATGCCCATGTGTTCTGGTTGTCCTCTTATACAGAATTTTTGGGTGGAGATGGCAGCAACTATTGCAGAAGTATTGGGGTTTAATGTTGTTACCACATTCCCATCTTTATACCTGGGGTGCCTCCCAGAGGGTTTTAAAGATGACGTTAGCAGCGGGTAAAAGCAATCGCAAAGTACTGGCTTCAAAACGATGTTCCTACTTTGTAGGTCTTTATTGGTATTGTGAATTACCTGCACCTTCTTGAACTGATGTAATGAACAATTCCTTATGACTCCAAAAGGAGATTGGGGAGAAAAGATGGGGAAAATGGTCCATTTATATGGTTGAACACTGATATTACTGTACACGATCGAATGATGTACAGTTGTGCTCATAAGTTTACATACCCTGACTGAATGTGCACGGGATGACCTTGGATGTTCCAACCTGACAATGACCCCAAACACAAGGCCAAGTCCACCTGTCATTGGCTACAGCAGAAAAAAGTGAAGGTGAAGGCGTGTCCATCTCAGCCTCCTGACTCCTGAATGTCCCTGAGACACTGTGGGGAGGTGTCAAACATGCAGTGCATGCAAGAAAACCCAAAATCTTAAAGGAACTGAAGGTATTTTGACAAAAAGAATGGTCAGGTTTAGCGTCTGAGAAAAAAGAACCTCATCCACAACGAGCACAAAAGACTAGAAGCTGTCATAGATGTTAAAGGGGCCGATACAGAGGATGCAGAACTATGGGATGTAAACTTTAGATCACGGATATTTCTGTTGTCAACAGGATTTAAAAACAGCAAACACATGTTTAATAATAAATGGCTTCACTCAACCACTAGCCGTAAGTGAAAGAAACGTTTTTGTATTATTATTCATATTCTCTGAAAAATGGCCAAAGAATCACAAATTCTGCGAGGGGATGTACAGTAAACTCATACTCACTGTATGTTGATTTGTGAGATTCTCTGGGTTTTTCCCTTTTCTTTTTTGTACACTGTATGTCCCATGATCTCTTACTACTTTGCCTCTTTTTGTTTTACTCTGTTTTCTTCATGTAAATTGACATGCAATTACCTTTTTATAAATAAAAAGTAAAAAAAAAAAAGATACTGACAACAGAATTAACCAATGAATACTGTATTATAACAAGTTCTGTGAGGCATTAAAGCTAACCATGAGCTGCCCAACATTCTATGATTCATCAGAGAGGTCAAACCCTCCAAAAAGTGTGTTCCTGCTGTAAATGAACTGAGTCATGGTCTAGTTGGATCCAGACAGAGTATGTCTTTTGCTTTTGTTTGGTCCTGGGAGGTTTCACACATGCACATTTACTTCAGTCTGTAAAGTGTGAAACTCCAGATGAGGTTGGTGTGAACCCTTAACAAACAGCTTTGCTTCACTTTCACCTGTCTTCTTTCATGTAATTGACCCCACTTGTTCTCACTCATCTACAATAAGCCCCTGCATAAAGAACCCTCAGCTCTAAGAAAGGATCCCTCCCCAGTCAGCTCTGCACTATTCCCTGATGCTGGATTATAGATTAACCTGCCTGTCAATCTGTTGTTTCTCAGCTCATTTGCTCAGAGATCCTGACTCGCCTCTGCCTTCCCACATCATTCCACTGTTCATTCTGTACCATTCCATAGAATAGAATAGAATAGAATAGAATAGAATAGAATAGAGCTTTATTGTCACAATTACAGGAACAATGAAAATCTGTTTAGCAGCTCTTTCCTGTGTATTTAATTTAATTTATTGGTTTATTTAACATGGACAGTGTACATTAATTCACATTGTTGTAAATGCAGTCAGCCTAATGGTTATTTTTCATCCGCAGTCCCTGGACAGATGTTGAAGTGTGAGCATAAAAGGTAGCACAAGGTTATACAAGGTTATACACAAGCCATTTTTAAAACATACATGTAAAATGCAGAAACACAAATGAGTTGCTTATTTTTTTCCCCCTCTCTTTTTCTTCTTTACTTTGGTTATCTGCCTTCTTTTCAGTGTTTGGACATGAAACTAAAATATTATTTTGGCATTTAGAGCAGACAACAGATGTATGATGTATGTGTGTATGATGTATTGAATGTCAATAAAAATAAATTAACAGATGAGTACAATACAAGTTTCGCAATAAAAAATTTACAACTAACACGTCACACAAAGTAAAACATATTAAAATGGATATAATATTGCAGCCAACACTTAAAGTGGAAAAAAAACGGTATAAAAATATCTCACAAAATACTGGAAAATATCAGCAAAATACAACAAGTATAAGATAAAATGTTTTTTTTTAAAACTAGGCGATTACATCTTATTTTTATGGAAGCCCGATTCGGTCATGCCGTTCAAACATTTTTTTATATTGTTTTCTCGTGATGACATAATTTTCTCATTATCTCGAGAAAACAATTGTCGTTTTCTCGTGATAACGACATAATTTTCACATTTTCAAAATGATACGCTATAGTTGACGCTGCCTGACAGCCACAAAAACTGCTTACCTCCATGAATATGTGCCGTTCTCCTACTCCTGTTGGTCCTGCTGCAGCTAACCTGGCGCCGTTGTGCTGCGGATGAGCAATTGCACTCAGTGCTTGATAAAATTATGTCGTTATCACGAGAAAACAATATAAAAAACTGTTTGAACGGTATGACCGAATCAGGCTTCCGTATCTTTTAAGTGTGATGAGATATTTTCACTAGAAATGAGAAAGATACACTTGGTAAGATTTTTTTTTTTTTTCCTAGTGTGTGTATCCGATGGTGTTGGACCCTGCGTTGTGTTTAAGGGTGAGACCCGTGCGTACAACTTTGGAGGCAGTTTCCATTTATCCTCAGCTCCTGACAAGTAGCAAACATAAATTCCTCCAGTCAGGAATCCCCACAAAGCATGCCCCAACACAGAATAAATGACACAAATGCGTTTCAGCACAGTGTAAGCACCTCATACAAAGTTTGAAGTAGCCAGTGCACTTAAAAATGAAATTCGTAGACGCTAAAACAGAATGCACGGCTGCTTACCTCTTCCATAGAGATCAGGAATAATAGGGAAGAGGTAGTTCTAGCGGGCAGTGTCACACTATAAAGTGCACGTCAGGGAGCGGACTCAAATGAAAAGTTCCACACACTGACTCGGAGGCCCAACCTGTCAGGTATGAACCAAAACAAATGAAAATACAATAAACAGATTTGGTGTAATTATAACAACAACAATCAGTACACAATACCATCTGCATACCCACACTGCTGCAAAATAATTGACCCTGTTACATGTGTGCAAGATAAAATAAATAAATAAAGGTGCATTTGTTCTGATTATTATATTTCATTGTCCATTAGACTGGAGGTGGTGGTTTTTCAGTCGGTGTGGATTATGCCACTGAGTCCATAAGAACTCTATGCATTAAGAGCAGCACATTTACATGAACATCATCTCCAATTATGCTGACTCCCTCAGGAAATCTAAAATATATGACTGGCCTATTTACAGGTTGCATTGTGCCTGACTCAATAAACAGTCAGCCCTGAAATAAGATGAGCAGATGGTTCAATTCAGGTGACAAAATCCCATTTTAGCCAGTGGTTTCTAATATTACTGTCATACAAAAGGCTGTATAATCATACATTTGACTGTGCAGCTTTTTTTCCCAGATATTTCTTTGTCGGTGCTTGCTCTGTCAGCGGTGGACTGGACTGACATGGACCAGTGTTGGAATACAGATGATTTATAATGCGATTTTAGATTTTAATGGTAGCGCTTCCAGATCAGAATGAGTTTATTTACAGTGACTTTCATCTGTCAGGTATTGTCTTGTCTCTTTTTTTTTTTCTTGTCGCCGTTTTCTGGTCTTTTCTTATTTATCTTTTTTTGTGACACCTCTTTAAAACTACTGGTAAACACGTTTACTTTGCTGACCTTGTAATAGTTTGTCAGTTTTATTATTTAAATCCCAGTCTTTTTCCCATTTACATGAATGGTAAAATTATAAATCTGGATATAGATGTTTTTCTGATTGAATCGGCTTCTGCTTTGAGATGTTATTGAGGAATATTGTTGCTATAGTTTCAGAATCTTTTAAATTATTGATGGTATTTTATTTGTATTTTCTTAGTTTATTGAGTTATTTATGGTTTTAAAACTAAGTTTTATGTGTATGTTTAGTGTGGATGTATGGCTGTTTTATATTTTGTGTAAATTTTGTAGCTTTTTAATTTCAAGCTTTTCTTCTTGGTTAAATAAAGATTAAATGTAAAAAAAAAAAAAAAAAAAAAAAAGAAGAAAATAATAATTGGTTAAAATAGTATAACTCTTAATCTATAATAACTTTATAATAACTCTTACTTGTATGAAGTACTTGGTGCTTTGCCTTATGAAAGCTGCAAGATGGAAAAAACTTTACCCTCCATACTTTTCTTTTTGGTTGAGGATGTGAACTTAATTATTCAAAGCTCCTCATTTATGAAGGATATTCCATCTCCATGAGTGAAATCAGTGAATCTGAACACTTCGTACAGCTCCAATCCAACACTATACTGTAGTAGGATTTATTCTGTCTTTTAATGCTCTAAATGGTGTAAAAATACCCCTCTAAAAACAAGCAGAAAAAAAACTATGCAAGATATTTTTGCTTTATTAAGTGAAACAATTAGCCAAGGGAACAAGTGAAAATTCTCTTGGCAAGATTTCTTAAAATAGACCTTATGTTTAAGCCTTAAATGTGATCTTGAAATTAGCATACAAAACTCATTTTAGCTGCATTTTACTAAAATTGTGGAGGTTTTTGTTTCACAAACCTATGATGCTCAAAAGTAGCATTTTCCCTCAAAAGAAGCTTTTTTTTTTTTTTTACTTGTCATCCACTTCCATTTCAAGTGTATTTTACTCATTTTTAGTTCCAACTGCGGCAGCGTTCTAGATTTAAGTCCAAAACCTACTTGAAATAAGATTAGAAATTGGCATTTTGAGGCAAAATGTCTTCAAAGTAGAATTCCTGATTAGTAGGCCTTACATTAAACATTAGTTTGATGTTTAAATGTGTTAAAATGGTGCATGTTGCTGCTTACAACTTTTATAAATTTCCTTTTTGTAATGTCAACTCTATTTCCTCTGATAATGCCTTGTATCTCAACAACAGAAAATCAGTTGGCAGATGATGATGGACATTAATAATGGTCTCATTTCTGTGCTTCCTTCAGGCGATATCACAGTTGTGTTCATTGGAGAAGCCTGTGTTTGTTCGACATCTATACATGCCTGTGCATTTGTGTATATAATAATAGCATGTTTATGATTTTTTGCAGCGTCTGTGGAGCAGCTCTCAGCATTTTCTCCTTGAGCTGATTGGAAAGCCTTGCCTGCAGTGAGCCCCGGGGCTGTATCTAGAAAACCTTGTTAAAGGCTCTACAGAGACGCAGCTATGGAAATATTAACCTCTAAAAGACCGACTGAAGCCAGATTCTGTTGCACGGCCAAAGGAAGTTCAGACATGTTCCGTAGTTGTCGTCGTAGCTGTTTTTTTTTAAGTTGGAAGGTTAATGAGGTTAAACACCAGAGATTTACATTCAGCCGATGTATGATTCAATTGTCAATTACACAAAATCTGTACGATTTTTATAGATATAGTTTATAGCGGCGTATTTACCAGGAGTGTTTACGTGAAACTAATACCCTGAAAGGTGGCGTGTAAACAGTCCACTGCTTTTGGATATTCTGAATCCAGCCTTTCCCCCAATGAAGCATTTTGCACCTGAGATGTGTTGGATGTACTGACACTACTGCTATACTGAATAACCAGCACCCACAGTTTAATGGGCAACGCAATACTTACCCTACCTAAGGACAAAAATCCACAACCCATGCACCTTGTTTTTTAATTTTACCTCGTATATGTTCGTTCTTACCTGTACCCTTGTGTTGTACATATTTTTTATCTATCTTATAGAGATAGGTTTTTGTATATTTAAAGCGGTGTATGATTTTTGTCACCTATTTTCCATATCTCTGTTTTCAAATCCATAAGTCTTTCTGTGATTACATGCCTGAATATCTTCCCTCATGGTGAACAATTTCAAAGCATGAAGCAGTTTTCCTGCTTGTTTCTGCTGCAGCCATAATGTGGCTGCATGGAGCTCCGCTTCCCGCAATGCACGTCGCAACAAATTTCCGAAATTGCCAGTGACCTACCGGCTCTGTTTGTAAACAAGTGGATTGTTTATGGTGGAGTAAATTTCCAGTTGTTTCACCATGAGGGAAGAGATTCAGGTGAGTAATCACAGAAAGACTTACAGATTTATGATAGTAAAGCTATGCCGGGTTTTACAGATTTGATGAAAAATTGGTGATGTAAGTCATGCATAGTTTTAAGCCTGGTTTTATGTTGTGTATCATCTATATGCATAGCTTTTTTTTGTTTTGTTTTTGTTTTTTTAGAATTTTGTAGTTGTCTTCTGTCCTTGTTTTATTTCATCCTGGGAGCGACTGCACAAAACTTCCTATGTGTTCTGCACAAGTGGCAATAAATTTCTTGAACTTAAACTTCAGTAATTAGTACTATTTTAGTCTTGTTTATATATTTAATATTATTATGACTATAGTTTTTACATATTGCCAATAATTCTCAGTATCTTCTGTGATAGGTTATGCACTTTAACCATTTATTTGGCAAGGGATTATTTTTGGTCATTTCTGCACATATTAAATATGGGGCCCATCACGTGCCTTAGTGAGGTCAAAAAGCATGTGGTGTTCAACCGACTAATTAGCAAAGATCACCCTCCATCACAGAATATGTCGTCATAGCATTCGACCAATCAGCAGAGACCTGGAACACATCCAACTTCCTGTTTTCTCTGAAGTCAGAAAAATACATTCATGCACCTCGGCTAACTGTACATTTACAATCCAAACATCAAAACCAATCATCAGTTAATTGAACTCGCATGTTTTTTGTTGTTGAGTAGTTGTGCTGAGTGGTAACTTGTGTTGTTTGTAGAGGATTTAGTGAAATGAGTGAAAAAAGCAGACTTAAAAATGAGAGTTAATTTGGGATGGCTGCTTTTGGACATATGCCAGATGCCTCTTAGTGCATTTTCTGTAGTTTTTATAAAACTATGCAGTAATTCAGAGAGAATTTTAACCCATTTATAGGAATTTTGAAGCTATTAATAGTGAATATGTGATTTTGATCAGTTTGGGACCTTGTAACGGTTTTACTGCAGTAAAAAAGTAATTCATAAGTGTCTGCTTGGGTGTTTTATGGAGGGAGAATGTTGTCACGGCAACCCACCCTGCCATCAGTAATGATGATGGAGAGGAGGATGATGATGTTCAAATGTTATTTGTTGAATTTTTTCAGTATTTCAATGATTGCCCTACAAAGGGTTAAGTGTTTTCTGCTAAACAGAACAGATCTGCTAAATGGATTTTCATTGTTCCTATAACAGATGCAGTAAAGATCTATTCTATTCTATTCTAATCTATTCTATTCTTTTCTTCAGGGAGATTTTCTTTGGTCATGGAAGCATCATATCGAAATATGCAACTTGTTTGCAGGTTTTATCTCACCTCCTGTTTCCAATCAGCTGGAGCAGAGACGAAGATGAATCCAAATAAAAGTCCACATTTCAGATCAGAATGAGAACCTCTGACCGTTAAAACCCCTCGGCAGAGGATATCAGCAGGCTTGTGGGAATGAGAAAATATTGAGAAGCTGACCTTTTCCAGAAGGTGTTTGAAGGAATTATAGAGGGAGGCTGAGTTCACACAGTGGAACATCTGCCACCAGACGACACGAAGAAAAAACACTGTTTAATTTAATTAGGGCACGTTATTGATGGAGTATTTATTTTAATTAACCATTTAAACAGCTTATTATGAAGGAAATGCTATGGTTGTATTTCCCTCTTTAACATCCCTACAGAGTTTTCAGTGTTTTATGAGTTCCATATGTGAAAACAATCAGAAAATAACATTTTATTTTTTCCATTTCACTGCTTTCTTCACTCTGTTGGCGCTCATTCTGTCCATTCAGGCCACTGAAGCACTTCTAGACTGAGAAGTGAAACTATGGAAACAGAAATTTGACTTGGGGCTGCATGATTCATCGATTTTTAAATCAAAATCAGATTATTTACTGAGGACGATGTTTAAAAAGGGTATCACAACAAACATCACAAACAAACAAACATCACAACAAACTTCCACCAGCTCTAAAGGTTGATGAGAATTTGGCTGGAAAAACTTTATTAATGGGGTGACACGGTGGTTTTGCTTCATGCAGTGGTTAGCACTCATGCCTCAGAGCAAGAAGGTCCTGGGTTCGATTCCCGGGTGGGACCTTTCTGTGTGGAGTTTGCATGTTCTCCCCGTGTCTGCGTG
>JAQQZY010000001.1:39167412-39180358 GCA_030068375.1 Ostorhinchus rueppellii
CGGAGAAAACCCACGCAGACACGGGGAGAACATGCAAACTCCACACAGAAAGGTCCCACCCAGGAATCGAACCCAGGCACGTGTGAGGCACAAGTGCTAACCACTGCATCACCGCGTCGTCCCCAACCCAACAATTTATATTGAAATTAGGAACCAGCTATCGCTAACTTTTCTGTCCCTGATCCGAATTGACTCAAGGTGATGGAGTAAATACATTTTCCTAAATTCTAGGAGTCACACGTTTTTTGCAGTTATGGCCGTGAAATAAGCATTAAATTCTATTCTAAATAGTCTTAATGAGGTCTTAAATCTTACTTTTAGGAACCTAAAGAAACTGTTTACTGTGGCTCTACATAAAAGATGAAACTGTGCATTTTTGTCTTGATTTTTCACTCAGGATTCAGACTAAAAATCTATCATGTCGAATAGAGTAATTCTAATCAAATCAGATGTTGTTTATATGGCGCCAAATCATCACAAAAGTTATCTCATGACACTTTGCATTATAGAGCTGGCTAAAAACAAAAGAAAATACAATAGAATTTTAGTCAAAATCCTAAATATTACAGTGTTTTGCCACTTATGAGCAGTCAATAACTCTGACCTGAATCTCACACACTTCAATTACGATAAATAACATCTTGTCGCTGCAAAGACGAGGCTTTTAAACCTTTACAAGTCGCCGTCGAGCAGTAACTTTTCCTCAGGACGTATAATAGCTCCGCTGTCATTGTAGAGTACTTTAGTGCGTGATCTGTTTGTGTGTGGGATTATTTTTCGTGAAGAGGGTTGAACCTGCCAAGTCAAGCAATCAAATCAATTACATTTTCCTACTGAGATGGAGAAAAAATAGCTCAATCTATCAATGCCACGCCAACTCCTCCACACACACACACACACACACACACACACACACACACACACACACACACTACATTTTGCATTCTCCCCGACTGAAACAATTACCTTTTTTCCTTCGACCCTTTCGCACTAGCACACACTGTGGTTTCGCTTTCTTGCACACAAACACACACACATGCGAATGGAGGAAAATGCTGCCAAGTTGTTGAACATTGAGTGGCAACAGGAAGCCAGATGTTTAAACAATGACTAGCGCCCCTCAGAGGCAGGACGTGGAAGAATAGACTGCAATTTTAAGGAAACAAATGCGTCACTTGGCTCCCCGCGCAGATACCAGCCTGGCAATTAGCGTGACAATGTCGCGCAAACACACACAGAGACCGATGCGAGTTCACCTTTGAGGACGTGAAGGAAACCGGGGAACAGTGAATGCAACAGAAAGACATTCAATTAAAAGCCAGATGTTTTGACAAAGGGGAAGAGAGCCTTGTGGGCTCGTACATTGTCAAACAGATGGCAGTTCAACACAATTCATTACAACACAATATAAGTGCTGTCACTTCATAATAAGGGGCAGGAGAAGCTGGTTCATTCATAGGAGGGCTGTACAGCTGAACACACTCACAAACTGCTGCCACATAGATTTAGATGCTAATAATATCCCACCGTGGTAAATGAGACATGTTCAGATTGATGACACCATGCACATCCACGATTGGCTTCACATTAGTTTTTCATTGTAAAGGTGTCAAACATGTGGCGCACAGGCCAAAGGATCCAATATGGCCTGTGGGATGAATTTGTGAAATATAAAAATTACATTTTGATGCACATATGACTGGACTCTCCACCTGGCATTTAAGATGTTAAAAATAATCATTTGTTATATTTGGGTCATGATCAGGTTAAAGACCCACCTGTTCTCAGCTGCATTTGAATAGATGTTTTTTATTCAGAAGTTTCGATCTGCACTGTTTCTTTTAAATTAACTTTAAAATCACATTTTATTGCTGACGATTTTAATGTCCGTTTTAATTTCCCTTTTTGTTTTTTGTAATTTTTACGTTTTATTTTTTATATTTTAACTTTTTCTTTTTATGCCCCTCTTGTGATGCTTTTATGTGAAACACTTTGAACTGTCCTGTGCATGAAATGTGCTCGACAAATAAACCTGCCTTGCCTTGGGTCCACTAAAGAATGTTTTCAAGTTTTAAACATTTATATATTTTTGAAACATTAACAATTTCAAAGTACAAGTAATTTTAGTAAAAGTACTAAATCTACAAATTGGATACCTGTCAGTCCTGGTTTCATCTCCAACCTGTCCGTCCATGACTGTGGATCTCCCCTTCACTGTGGACCCCACTAGTTCCCTGCACCCTCCCAGTCTTTAAACCACAATCACAATGCATTAAGTATAATTTTATCAATATTCTACCTGTTACTAAATGTTTTGTGAATTTGTACATCCACTGTGATCTGTTTTTTTTTTGTTTTTGTTTTTTTTTTTTAACAAAAAAATTCACATTTTTGGAATGTGAATTCCAATCAGTGTGAATCGATCTTAACTTAACCTGGATTTGTAGTTTGGAAATGTTTACTTTATTGCACTGAAACACAGAGAAAATGCATATTTATATTTATATCATATATTATATCATATTTATATATTTATGTGTATAGGTGTTGTTACGTCCCAGCCTAGGGGTTTACCAGGACGTACATAAATATGCTCAATTTTGGTACACTCCCAAATTTCACAATATTTATGATGAAACAACTAAAGGAGGGTAGGAGAAGGTACGGCTAAAAGAACAAAGAAAGGTTCTTCATCAAAAGGCAAAACTAAATACTCTCTTCTCAAAACAAAATAGGGAAAAACAAAATACAATATTTTTATCTAAGCTCCCGAACGAAAAAACAGGAGAAAGTCAAACAGAGCCACCCCCTCCTACAAATAAAACAATACACACTATCAAAGACAATCATCAAAATCTATTTACAAATATTTACAAAAACTCTTGAATGATAGAGGATGGCTGATTGCAAAAACACACTCGAACGGGTTGGAAGGAGGCAGTGACAAAGAGAGAAGGAACACTGGAACTGATGCTGTTTTTAAAGGATGATTCATCAGACTCCTCCAGTCCGCTGGCCCTTCCTGGAAAAAACAAACAAAAATGATGACAACAACACAGCACCCCTACAGGATTGGAGGGGAAAGCACACTATACAGAAAATAAACAAATTCTGACCCAGGGTCATAACAGTATATGTATATATTTATCGGTTATAATGTTATTGGGCTCGTCTGGCAACACTTGGGATGATATTGGGCTGAGTGTGGCCTCTGTTTGACACCCCTGTCTGTTGTTGCACTGAACTCAATAAGACAATGTTTGAGTTCCACATATAAAGGAATGATTGCATTTTTAATTCCACAAGAATTAAATGCAATATTTGAAGAATAAGAGCTTATTAATTCAAATGACATTAACTTTGACGTGCATTTTTACACATTGAAGAAGTTAATCTAATTCTCCACTCTGAACTGTCTGCTCTCGTTGTGCTGAGAATGTGCATAATTGACCTTTTGTGGTGGACGGAGTGGTCTTTTAATTCCGCCTCTTTGTCATTTAGCGTTTTAGGTGTGACAGGCAGGCAGCCGAGTGACATTTAAAGACATTTACACTATGGTATTTAATAGATCAGATAATTAAAGTCACATTTAAAGAAGTTGAGAGGTACACTGACACTGACAGGTCAAATACTACTGTTGGTTATCAATTACAGCAGAGTACGACGCCGTGACTCGTATGATAAATAAAACCGTCTTGAATAAATGACTGTGGAATTCATCTGCAAACGAGACACCGTTTTGTGCGATTAAGAATACTCGCATGGAAATAAAGCTCTGAAATAAATCATGCATCAGAGGGAGTCATTAGCCAATCACAGTGCGATTCAGATGCAGGTTTCACCGACCTGCTGCTGCACAGAGGAGGATGAACGCCACATGGAGGCAGCCTGCGAGCACAGTCTGCACGGCTGTGAATACTCCTCACATCAGAAGTCATGCGCTGCACACATCCACAGCCACTATCAGATTTCTGCTCCACTGATCTTTTATAAGGTTCTCTGTTTACATCTTGATTCCTGGGTTTTTCGTCGTGCAAATAAAGGTGCTATAAAAACACTTCATAGATATAGATAGACTTTAATTTGTCCATAAGTGGGCAAAAGAAATTCCAGATTTAAAAGGACACTCCAATATAGTCGCGGAAAAAATTTAGACCACCCTTGTTTTCTTCAGTTTCTTGTTCATTTTAATGCCTGGTACAACTAAAGGTACATTTGTTTGGAAAAAATATGAGAACAACAAAAATAGCACATAAAAGTTGAGTTTCAGAGCTGGTATCTATCCATTTTGCATGTTTTCTTGATTAAACAAAATCACTTCAGTTCTTCCATCAGTATCTGTGTCATTGTACTGACAAAAACAGTGCTTTTATTCATTCCATGTTTTCTTTTCTGTCTGTTTTAGTCACATGACACACACAGGAGATGACTTTTGATGGTCTAATCATTTTTTCCTGCAACTGTATATGGAAATAGATGAACCAAGAAAAAGAATTATTAACACGCAGATGTATAACAGTTTCATTGAGGCTCTTTAACAATACTTAACCCTTTCACGCATACTGGTCACTACAGTAAACCGTTATTCTCTTCTCTGTTCTCTTGTATATTCATGGATTTTGTTGTTTTATTTCCATATCAGCCAACACAGTCGACACTTACACATCATCCCATATACTGCAATTCACACCTGTTCTTGATAAACCTGATCTGCATGAACGTATTTGAGTTTAAATCAATTGCTAATTATTAGACTGTAATTGAAGATTTTTTTAAAGAAAGTTGGGATTTTTCTATATTATGTGAGTAAATAATTACCAGTATTATAGTATGTTAAAATGTGAGAAAACGTCAGATTAGCAGCATTAAAAATGCTTTTATTTCATAGTTTTCACACGGTATGTCAATACATGATTTGCTTTAAAAAGAAAACACATGGTGTCCAGCTGAGTGGATATTTTTGTAAGAACTTAAAGTAGGTTCATTAAAAGAAAAAAGTCAATAACATTGGGGGGGGGGGTTTCACAAAGAGAAATATTTTCACACTTCAGATTTTTTCATAAAGAGGAATAAAAACACTCTTAAGGTTCTCCTAATTCATGCATGAAATGGTTCATGTCCGAAAAGGAGCAGGAAGAAGCTGAGCTGCTATGGTCCAACCCCAGTTTTACAGGACTGGGCTGATCACTGAACGTAAACAGACCACATAAAGAATAAGGATAGCCATTAAATTACAAAAGAGAATAAATGATTACATACCATCAGTAACTATTACTGTTGTATTCACGTTGTTGTTACAGTATCTCTGGGAAATAAGGTTTTTATTCATCTTTTTAAATATCATGCATCTTTCTGTTCATCTTTTTAAATGATGCGTTCATGACCTCCTCGAATTGTCTGTTCATACTAGTTTCACCTGCCTTATGCACAAGAATTCAACTCAATCTTTTAATCCTTAATTCTGTGTTTTTATGTCATTTTTAATCATTATGAAGCAAAATGTAAGTGTCCTAGCAGAATTGCCTAACTTGTATACAAATGGACAAAAGTATTGGGACAGGTTGAATTCAGGTGATTCTTTTCAAACAGGTCGAGGATACAAAACAATAATGACAAATATAATAATACAGAGGATGTATGAAAAAAGTAGACCCAAGAAAAAAAACAATATAAAACCAAAATGCAAAGACATTTTGAAAATCTGGTCGTATGTGTTTATTGAGCGTGCAATTCTCCTTGGTCATCAGTGTCCGGGTCAGTTTTCATGCTTCAGTGAACAACGCAAATTTAAATAGTGCAAAATAAGTCTTTTGAGCATGGAGGTGTTGTTCGAGGTTAATATGAGATCTTTCGCCTTGGATGACAAGTTCCGTTGGTCTTTTTTTTTTTTTTTTTTTTTTTGCATCCGTAAGAACTCCGACTGTCAATATAAAGATTTCGCATTAACAACAGGTTTGAGTCTTTCATGGAGTTAATGCTGTTAGTTGGGGTTCTTTAAGCTTGTTTTGAGTTGACCAGTCAGCATACGTAATTCATTGTATCATCTATGTTCCCTCTTGGTTAGAAACAGTCCAATAACCACTGGTAATTTTGGCCTCAAAATTTCATAATTCATGGGTCCACCCATGAAAGCTCACTGCTGGGGTGTGGACTGAGCTCTGACCATCTTCTACCAAGTCCCATGGACATCCAGATGAACAGGAAGGCCACTGCACAGAATGTGCACAGATGTATACCTATGAATTTTGCAATTTTAAGGCCAAAATGACCAGTGTTTTTAAACTGTTTCTAGGTTATATAGATTATAAATGGTATTTTTTTTTTTTTTTGTCATAAAATTATTCTAGTTTTTGGAAATATTTAACCAATGACAGTGTTGAAAACCACTTGTGACTTTATTTATGTAGAATAGGTATCGCTTTTCTCAGTTTCCTGAAACATTGAAACATACAGTGTTTAACAAATGTATTCTTCCACCTGTCATGAAAACAAGAAAACATAACTTCATAGTTTATCAAGAACGTGTTGGAAATGAACAATATCATTGTTATTCATACATTTTGTATAGTATATCAATTGTACAACTTCATAAAAATAATCGTTTGCTGCTGCATTTCCCTTTGCATTTATGGAAAACATTAAACTGGAAAATGTATGGATAGTAACAATAGTTGTATTTTAGCATTAAAGATCTGGTTTGGATCCATGGATCTGTCATATACTGGTGGATGAACCATTATAGAAACAGAAAAAGATATTTAGTTGGACATAAGTGGTATTCACCCGACAGTGATGACATGCATAAATGATAAGTTGAGGCATAACTGTTAAAATTGCACTTAGTTTTCTTGAAAAAAATTTTTCCCAGGTTATTCAGATCTTTTTTGTTTGAATAGTTTGTAAATGTAAATATTTTCAGTCATTCATTCATTTTCTATACCTGCCTTATCCTCACTAGGGTCACGGGGGATATTTTCATGATTTAATGTTATTTTTTTTGTACTAAAGCAAAGAGAAAAATTGGAGTTGTCATTTTTTTATAGGCTAATATACTATTATTTGACTCTTGTTTGATTTGGGCTGAATGTGGCCCCTGGATGAAAATGGGTTTGACGACCCTGGTCTAGATTATTCGCCACAAATCTGTTCATGGAAGACAACATTTACAACTTCATTCTATGTTTGCATTAGTCACTTCACATTTTATGGAAAGAGCTAACGAAAGGATAATGCAGATGGAACCCGATCCATAACTCCAAATACTAGAACGTCTAGGCTATTGTGAAAACAGGCTGTCGCTGTTGTTTTGTTTCAGTCTTAGTTTAAAACGTTGGTTTACTCTGCACTTTATGCATGGAATCAGCCACAGAAAGACTGGAAATAAAGTTATTTGTGTGCTTTTAAGTCCAAACTGAGAGTTCATGAGGCAGACTCCTCCAAAACGTGTGCGCTGCAAAAAAAGGGGTGTCGAAAAACAAGATAAAAACACTAAAACTGAGGAAAAAGGTCCTGAAAACAAATGAAACATCTGTCCATGCAGCAAGAACATTTCACTTGACAAGATTTGTTGAATTAAGATTTTTAAATCTAGAAATAATCATCTCTACAGATGTATAAACACTTAAAATAAGAAATTAACCCTTAAAACAACATATCAATCAGTCAAAACTTTATTTATAAAGCACTTTTCATACAATAAATGTAACACAAAGTGCTGAACAGAAAAATAAAAACATAAGAACAGAAGTGCGACACTACAACACTGAAAAAATACACTTGGTAAGATTGAGACTTTTTCCAGTGTAAATGTTATTTTTTGCTGTTGTATTATGTGTTTGAACTGTCATCTGGTAACTATGTTGGATTTGCTGCTGCTTCTTGGCCAGGACTCCCATGTAAAAGAGGTTGTTAATCTCAGTGGGATTTTTTTTCTTGGTTAAATAAAAGTTACACAAAATAATAATCAAAGTTGTGTTTTCAGTCGAACTGGGCCTACACATGGTCATGTGTATTAAAGGAGTCTGAGAAGTTCATTCATTTTTTCTATGTACGTTGCAGCATAAATAAACCCATTACTAAACAAATTTACACAAGTCTATAAGAACAAATTTCACTCTTAACATACACACACTACATTTCAACATATGTTATTTATTGTTGTGTGTGTGTGTGTGTGTGTGTGTGTGTGTGTGTGTGTGTGTGTGTGTGTATGTCCTATTTGGTTGTTTCTTGTATTGTTTTTGCTTTTTTGGATAATTTCCAAACCTCTCATCCGCACACTTTGTTTTGATTGTTGATTTTTACTGGTTTTGTGCAAAGCAATTAATAACTAATAATGACACTAAACACAATCCAATCCTCTTTATTTATATAGCATATTTAAACAAAGTTTCCAAAGCGCTGCACGGCATAAAAACAGTAAAACTATTAAAAGAAAAATACTAAAAACAAATAAGTACATAAAACTAAATAATACTCTTAATAAAACAATAACATCAAATAGTTAAGAGTAATAAAACCAATTAAAAAAAAATGAGTAAATACATAAATAAGACAGGGAGGAGTTAAAAGCCAGAGAAGAAAAGTGGGTTTTAAGGGAAACAAACCAAATCTTAACCCTCAACAGCAGTGATGATCATTGTAGGTTTACAAGTGTGTGTCCCCATAATGAACAAAAAACAAAACCACACACAAAGTTGTAACCCTTCATGTGTCCTTTGAGTTTGTCCTTTTTTGTGTAGCTTCCAGCCGGTCTCGCACACTCACACCACTACACACCGACACACAAACCCAACACATGATGTCCGAACATGGACACGTTTGTGCCCCTTCAGACATCTTGTCCAAAACAACTCAAGCAGGAAGAGACAAATTGGACTCGGTCTGTGTGTGTGAGTGCATTTGTGTGTATTTTACGGTTCACGTATCTATGAGTTGTCGTTTGGTCGAGGGTAAGTGTGTGTATGTGTGTGTCTGTGTGCGAGACAGGTGAAAGTGTGTGAATAATAACAATGTGTTTTTCTCCTCAGGGGCTCCACCAAGCCTGGAGAAATAAAATATTAATGATCAATCACTGCTTTGGGACCGACCACAGACACACACACACACACACACACACACACACACACACACACACACACACACACACACACACACACACACACACAAGCAGACGTTGTTTTGTTGTATCCTGTATTTGTGAGCTTTCTGCAGCCCATATCCGTTCTTTAAGCAGCCATAAGCATATGCGGTTAGCATAGACCCATGCCAACCGTCCTCCCTTTTTTCGGGGCTACTCTTGAGCAAGGCAGTAACAGACGGACAAATGCTGGACACGATGCAGTGATGCTTTCTGTCTGATTCCTCTCAACACTGCATCTGGAAACTTTTTACATATTTTACATCATTAATACTCCATGTTTGTGGTCACTGTCACTCACATGCACACTTACTCCTTCATTATTATTATTATTTTTATTGCTATTGTTGTTGTTTTTTTTGTCATTTTTAGTCCCTTTGAATGCATGAATTTATTTTTGGTTTGTACAGCAACCAAAAACCAATACAATAACCGTAACAAACATAAAAACATAAAAAAAGGAATAGTCTAGAGCCAAAAGCTTATCATTTTGCCTGTTCTTTTTTCCATATACACTGCTTACGGCAAATGAAATGTGTACACCACTTCAGCGATAGATGGATGGATGGATAGAAAGAACACTTATATGAAGTCCAGTGCCTCGTAAACTATAACATTCAATATTGTTTATTGTGGACTTTCTGACCTGTCTCTTGCGCCACAAGACCAATGCCTTTGAAAGAATATGGAAACTGTTCTTTGTCTATATTAACATGTGAAATTAGCTGCTATAATGTCAAGAGCACTTTTATAAAAAGGATTTTCTTTCTATCCAGCTTCTATTGTATTGTATACTGTACTGTACCTTTAATACATGTACTTATAGCGTAGAAGGTGTGTGTGTGTGTGTGTGTGTAATTTTCTGACCACTTCCAGCCTGTGTTTTGTTTTATTTTGGTTTGTGTGGGGAAAAAAAACAAATTAACACATTTATTTAAAAAAAAAAAAAAGTCCTTATTGTCCTTCAACATGATGAATAAAACTGTAATCCACAGGATCAATAGGGAAGGAACATTTAAAAACACACTCGTTTAAAAAGAGAAAATGGAAAACAACAGAACAAAGTGCAGATAATAAATAAATCAACATCGAGGAGAAATGGCTGAATGTAAACAGATAATCGCATGTTATTACCGTAATTGCACTTCATGTTGTAGTCGTAGATTGCATAGCTGTTATTGTATTTAAAAGACATAGATCTACTTTATTGATCCGTCAAGGTGGAAATTCAAATGTACAGCAGCGTAAGAAAAGAGGCATTAAAGACAATAGAAGGGAAGGAGAAGATGCAATCTGATGGCATTCAGAACCATCAAACCAATGTAAACCAGGTAGAGACTATTTGTCTGTTGCTGTAAGGGTTAAATAAGTTTTCTTTGACATTAATCTAAAATGAAAAATGAGAATGAGAAACTTTACTAAACTAAATGCCTTCTTACCATTTATTTATCTATTTTCCTCTTCCATCCAGGTACCACACGGCTTACCTTCATCTGTTAATCTGTCCTTAATCAAGTCTAATGTTAAATGTATTTAATGAAGTTATTTTATCTTCACCATCTAATCTGTAACTTCACATCATTTCCCTTTTAATTTATTGGGAAATCAAAAAGAGGATTCTAATTACTTTACCTGCTGTGACTTGGACTGCATTATAATTACGTTGTATCCACTGCTTTCTAGACTTTTATTGTGAAAAAAAAAAGTGTTGGAAATAAGCTCTACATCTCCGGTAATTGATATGTAATCAGTGCCGTGTTGGGCATATCTTCATCATCAGATTATTGAAACGTATCAAAATGTCTTTTCTCCACTTCTGGACATTTCTACACAGCATTTAACACAATTATAACCTCTTAAAGTATGAAAAACCACTTATTATTATTCTGTAACATGTAAATAAAGGTTATTAAAGGATGAATAATGTTAGACAGAGGGGGTTGAATATGATCCAGATGATCAAACCTCTTGTGATTATTATTTTTTTTAATAAACATGACAGCACAATGAAGAGAATTAATTATAAGAGTAAATGAGTTTCAATAAAATCAGTTAGTTTTTAAGATGTCTGTGGTGACTTTTAGAATGATCAAACCACTTTGCTCTTTATGGTTAATTTAATTCACAAAATAATCGCAAATTGCTTTTAATATGTACATCAAATAAAGTCATTTTTGTGTCAGATGATGGAATTCATAACGATAAATAAATTAAAACAAAACCCAAAGAAACAAAAAGCAAAAAATAAATGAATAAAAAAGACCAATAAAACAATGAAGCACTTGGCAATAAATGGTCTGTAATAAAAAAAAAGAGAGAAAAAATAGAGTAAAACAGAATTTTATTGTCACTGTCACAAGAACAATGAAACATTTTTAGCAGCAAAAACAATTAGTGCAAAAAAGGAATATATGAGAAAGTATCACAAACGACTTAAAAATGTAAGTAATTAACGAAAGCTACAAGATGGAATATTAAATAAACATATGCTACTAAAATACGAGAACCTACTGAAATAGACATAAAGCTAACTCTGTACGACATATGAGAAATATGTACAACAAATAAGGATGTATACAGGCAATCTATTTTACTAAATTAACTTTTATTTAGTCAGATAAGTTAATTGAGAACTGATTCTCACTTTCAATAACCTGACAACGAGGCAGCACATGAACAGAATAAAAAATAAAGTATGATATATATACAATAAAAAAGGTTTAAAATAAATTTAAAACCAAATATAGATATTAATTAATATCATGTGTAACTGGTTGAAAATCCTGAACATCCTTCTGTATATTCAGTAACTGAAGGAGGAAAAGGGACTGTTGGAGATTACCGACACAAGAAAAACAACTGGGACCAGTGTGACAAAACCAGTGTCTCTGGGGAAAAGAGATGATGTGAAGGCGATGGCCTGAGCGATGCAGACCGGGGTCAGCGGGATTAGGTGTTCCCTGTGGACGCTGACGACCAAACAAGGAAAAATACACAACCACGGTAACAAACAGCAGCTGTTGTCGCATTTTAAAGACACTTATGCCCTGTCCACACTGATACCAGTACTTTTCGAAATGGATATATTCCTTGTCTGTTTTTTTTTGTTTTTTTTTAAGCTCTGCACACAGTTTATAAAACACAGTATCTGGACACCTGAAAACAACCAACACAACTGTTTGTGTTAGACTTTAAACAGCAGATATTGTGGATCAGATGATATCGGATGGGGCCGAAGCAGAGGCTTTAGTCTGTTCTATAAACGCAGAAACCTCAGCATTTGGTTTCCTGAAGTGCAAACTTTATTTTACCACTATATCAGTTTAAAGCAGAGGTATCAAACGTATTGTCTTTCAGGTTCCACATTCAGCGCGATTTGACCTCCAGTGTAACCAGTAAAATAATAACCACTAAATAATAACAACTTCAAATGTTTATCTTTTTTTAGTGCAAAACATTAAATGATGAAAATCATAATGCATAATGGGTATTGTAGGGTACACTAGGCATTTACATGTTGTTGTTTTTTTTTTTTAATAAATAAATAAATTAATTTCTTTATTTATGTACGGATTGATTGTCCACTCATTGACAGTCTGAGTGTCCTGTTTTTGTGTTAAGTGGATTTAATGTCGTCCTGCTGGGACCCCTTGTCTGTGAACTGAATTGTCCCTAGGGGATAAATAAAGTCTAAATCTGAATCTGAAAATACTTACTTCTATAAACTATCCAAACATTCATTCATCTTCTATACCCGCTTTATCCTCACTAGGGTCACGGGGGTCGCATGGAGCCTATCCCAGCTAC
>JAQQZY010000001.1:39224617-39237211 GCA_030068375.1 Ostorhinchus rueppellii
TAAGTAGCTGGGATAGGCTCCATGTGACCCCCGTGACCCTAGTGAGGATAAAGCGGGGATAGAAGATGAATGAATAATTTGAAAAGTTCTGAACAGATTTGGATGAAATTTTCAGGAATTGTTAGAAATGAGACAAGGAACAAGTGATTAAATTCTGGTGGTGATCTGGATCACCGTCTGGATCCAGGAATTTTTTTAAATGTTTCTTTATCATTAGGAGATAGGGCATGATGGCACTGAACTGCATATGAGGTCATTCAACGCCATCTAGTGGAGAAAAGTACAAAAACTGCCTTGGCAGAGGTCTGCGCTCTCCGAGTGCTTTTCTAGTTAATATATAGATTGTGTAGATGTTCATAAAAGCTCAGGTTAATGTTGATGTTTATTGTTTCAAAAAAAAAAAAAAAAAACTTGAACAAAAAGTGCCTTTTTCTGGAAAGGTATCAGTAACTGAAGAAAAACCAAATGTGTCCCATGGGTTTTACTGGTGAATCAATGTTGTAGAATATGACGGTGTTTCCATGGTAACTGTGGAGCCTCTGAACGTCCAAAGGGTTCATATCTGATGACCATGAAAAGATGAAGAACTGTATTTTACACCAATTATTTACACGTATAAATAGAATTAGTGGATCAACAAGTGTTAAAAAGTTTTGATCAGTAGATGCTTTTGGTTGGTGATGGATGTTTGTGTCTTTAAGGGTTAAACACAAGTGGTTTGAAAAGTAAAAAATAAATATGAAAATAAAAGCCACCATGAAGCAAGAATAAAACTAATTAAAAGCAAAGTAAAAACAAATAAATAAAAAAATAAATAAATAAAGGAAAAACTGCCAGCTAAAGTTTGTCTAATTTGCAGTGATCTAACGAGCCAAATCTTCAGTAACTAGGCGACCCAGAACACACTAGTAAACAGTCAGTACTGTAACAGGAAGTGTTCCAAAGCTTTATCTAAATGCTCAGTGTACATGGACCGCTCCAGCTGAAGGCAACAGAACCCACTTAGTCCATTATCAAACATCTGTCAGTCTCAGTTTTCACATAAAAATAGGAATTCCATGAGGTTTGCAGCTTATGCGTGACACATTTACAGCTTCAAACATTCCCTGTAAACAAACCGTGCACTCAAATAAACCATTGAGGAGTTAAATGTGAGTTCGACTGCGCTGGTTTGAGTTCGTCAAACTGTTGAAGCTGAAAGGGATTCAAGTTGTTTCGCCATTTTACAAAACATCTGTCAAGCTCAGTTTTCACATAAAGTGTTTTTTCCCCCCAAATGATGTAAAACTGATCTGAATATCTGAAAAATACTGTGTTCTTTATTCGATTGTAAAAGCCCTAAAGCACCCGAAGAAAACATCCCAAGTTGAAAATGACGCTTACGTTCTCACTTTTATCTTGTTTTCAAAAGTGGCAGCAGCGGCGGTGTCATTTATTAAAACATATCACCAGTTTATACCTTTAAGCAGATGTCAGGAAATGTCTTCCTGTAATTTCAGCGCCCACGTTAACAAGTTACAGCAGAAAAACAGTTTGTGTGTGAGGAATCTGAGGTGCAGTTCCAGCCTTTTACAGATCTGTCATGATCCTGGATTTTCAGATTTGATGCATGTTTCGAACCAAAACGAAGCACTGCCCAATTATAACTACCTTTCCGGACATTTTGGTCACATACTTCTTCTCCGGTGTTAATTTTGTCGTTTTAGTCTTGTGTCAAAGTTCCATATTAGTCTTAGTCATATTTAATCATTCACGTCAGTTTTTGTTTTTCATGTTTTAATCAACTAAAAGTCTCAACATTTTAGTCTAGTTTTAGACCAAATATTTAGTCTTTTTTTATTGTTTTATTTCAGGGATGATTTTTGTTTATCATTCCAGATGAATTGTGTTTCACCGCTAAAATATTGATTAAATGTCATAATTATTTGGAAAAAAAACTAACATTTTGAATGATTGAATCTTCAGTGTAACTTTGCTAAAAGTGTCTGGTTTGTTGATTCAGTAACATTTACAAATGAGCCACTAGTTCTGATAAAAAAATTTATTGATAATCACCAACGGAAAAAAACAAAAAAAAACAAAAAAAAAACCTGTTGTTAATAGTACAACTTTAAAAACCTAAAAGGATAAAACTACTTTAGACTGAAAATACACCCATCTACATGTTGGGTTCAGTTCTGTGTTTGACTGTGAATGTATAGACTAATGCCTCTTTGATCATCCAATGTATATTTGTTTTTGTTTTTTTATTTGTTTTTAATGATGTCTATATCTTCATTGTATATATTTTTTAATTTTTTTAATTCTTGGTGAATGAGTGATGTACAAATGTTGGCTGTTTTATGTCTTCTTTCTGTTTCCTGCCAGAGAATGCAGATGAAAAGTAGTTATTTTTTCTAATTCTGGCAGATTTACATGGGTGGATTTTCTTTATATCTCAATATGCATGGTCCCTATTAAATAAACTAGTAAATAAATAAATAAATAAATCTCCAATATGTGCTGCTCCATGACGTCTGTGGTCGGATGTAAACCAAGGTGAAGCTCACTTCAAAATAAAACAAACTGGCTGTGAATCAACCACCGTCAAATTAGATCAGGGCTGTCAAACTCCACATACAGCCTAATGTGATATAAATGGGCTGAACCAGTCAAATATAAATAATAGGATAAGAAGTTATAAATAATGTCAACTCTAACTGTTCTCAATGTTTAGTCTGTCCTGGTAGACAGATAGCGAACAATAAAGACCAGCAGGCAGACTCCAGGTTGACTGATTTACTGAAACCGTTTTTGTCTTTGTTTATTTGTAAAACTGAAACACAATGAAATATACAAGATACACAATGTTACATAAGAAAATAAAATACAACACTCTGGATATTAACATTTCCTCTCTTTACAGGCACTAACTCAGGTAAGTCATTTCCTTCACAGATTCAAACTGAGGTAAGTATTTCACACTTTCCACAGGTTACAAAGTTAAGGTGAGTTAAATCAGATAAGCATTACGAAATTTAGTTAACACATTTATTTTACAGAGGACAGCTAAGTAAGCAGGTAAGCATAGCCACATGAATAGCTATCTAGCTTTCAGACGAAGTGCAATTACAACACAATGGAAATTAGGCTAACAAAAGGGCTAAATGACTCAGCAGTTAGCTAAGTACCATTGCAAACGATTAGCCAGTAACACCTTTTAATCGCGATCTTTTTATAGCTTAAATTTAGCGTTTTTAACATCATATTCCAAACTGTGGTCATCTTAAACAAGTATTACAACAATTTTCAGTATTTAACTTACTGTTGGTTCCACTCCTAGGTTAGTGCAACCGAATTTCTGGCGAGCACATTTCCACACTGCTTTCATCAGGTCAGAATGAACAAAGGAAGGCTTTATGCAGGAAACAGGAAGTAGCTCCAATTGCAGGTGCAGTAACTCAAATCACCACTAGAGGGGACTTGACCCCACCCAATAACTGACAGATCAGCACAATGTTTTTGAAGAAAATTGAGTGAAAAAGGTAAAATTTCATAATGAAAATGTTCAAATTTACGAACTGTACTTGAACATAACATGAACAACCTGAAAATTCTAAGAAAAATAAGTGCAATTTCAACAATATTATGCATTATACTGTTATAATGGTTCTCTCTTCCGGCTCTCCTGGAGCGCGGACGCGCTGACATTCTCTCCCTTATCTGTTTCCACTGCTTTGCTGTTTGTCTCGTTCGCCCTGGCTTAAAACTTGTCTTCACACTCTAGACAAACGGGCAAAATGGATTTGGTCAGCTGGTCCCTGAATGCGATTGATCAGATTTTCTCAACAAGAAAGCAGCCAACCAGAGAGGCTGCTTGCCCCACAGGAACCTATCCCATTGGATATGCGATGGATTACTGGCAAAAATGGAATTCAGTGTGTATTCCAACATTGGCCATTGAGGACGCAGAGGACGTCTGTATTTTTGGATTTATGGTATTCTCTATTTTCACTGATTGGAGCTGGTGAAATCTTGGTGTACCGCAAGATTAAGAAGGAGCTGACAGCTCTTCAAGCGTGCGTTGGGCTGTTGGAGGGG
Organism: Ostorhinchus rueppellii; assembly: GCA_030068375.1. Lineage (NCBI taxonomy): Eukaryota > Metazoa > Chordata > Actinopteri > Kurtiformes > Apogonidae > Ostorhinchus > Ostorhinchus rueppellii. Next base: position 39,228,698 of record JAQQZY010000001.1, read on the forward strand.
AAACTTGACGGTTTGTTCAGGGTGTCCAATGCTCAGACTTTCACGCTGACGGAGCAGAACCGTAAAATAGACTCGGTTCCTGAATTCTGCAAGAAGATAGATGTCAACTTGGAGGAAGTTGGAGCTCAGCTGGATCGGGCCGGTTTCAGATAAAATTTGGAGGTTCCTGTATTCGGTTTAAAATGGGGTTATGGATCAGGGCGACGCGGGATTCACTCTGTACAAATCAACGCAGATGTGGGTTATCAGAAATTGTTGATTCTTCTTTGGCTACTGTGTTCCTGCTTTAAGGACAGATTCTCAACTGTCCAGGATGGAATGTAAACAGAAGCTTCGTCGCTGTCTCTTCTCACACGTTCAGCTGGCATAGGGAGGACAGTATGAGGGTGTCAGCACATACGCACACACTCGCACACAGACTGTTCAAGGACTGATAAACCACAAGAAAACACCTCTTCGATGTTCGAGGGCTCCTTCCCTTTACGTCACAGACTCTCTGGCATTGGGAGGTGGAGTTTGTAGCACTGCGCTGGGAGGCGCTCCTCCTCTCTCCCGGGATCTGGGGGTCACTTCCTTGACCCACCCAGTTTACCACATGTGCTTGGTCCTGTGTGTAACTGTTTGTGTCCTTAAGCTTCTGCTACAGGCTTTTTTTTTTGTTGTTATTTTCACAAATTCCAACCTGCAGACTTGTCTACAGGTTGGAATTTGTCTTTTTTTTGTCACCTCGAACCCCTGATGTTTCTCTTTTCGATCTGTGAAACGGAGCGCTTCACGGCGAATCGTCAGTTACAACCACCTGTATTCCCATGTCATTTCTTGTGTTTTTATGTGTTATCCGTACCCCAATGTGTGTCCTGTTGTTTAAAGGTAATCTTGGTCAGTTGTAACTGGAACTAATTGCCCCTCAGGGACAAATAAAGTTTTTTGAATTTGAATTAGTTTATCATTTATACATATGCAACACAACTTACAGATCACAGCTGATCTACATTCGCTAACAGGCAGAATATTGATACAGTTCCACATACTTCTATTAATACATTCCAGGTAGTTCATATTTGTTTAGGTTTTTTAATTTTTTTTGTAAAGGACTAGTTTGTAAATGTCAACATTTTTGTGTAATTTTACTTCTTTTACACTAAAACAAAGGGGGAAATGTGTGGTTTTTACTATTTATAGTTTTATTCTGATAGTATTTTACTGGTCTGAACCCACTTTAAATTGAATTGACTTCAAATGATTTAAAAATTCTTGAATGTTCATATCCTCAGTGTAATTTTTGCATTTCACTAATTCATCCCAGGGGCCAGATTGGAGCGTTTGGTGGGCCGGTTTTGGCCCCTGGTCCGCATGTTTGACACCTGTGATTTACCGTAGATGATTATTATCAAATGTCCTGCAAATTATTTTCATCCACATTTTTTTTTCACTTCCTTGCCCACAACCTGCTCACATTTCGTTTATTTTTACTCAGGCCTGTATAATTTTTTTTATTTATTTTTTTCTTTCTGTCTTGGAGGACTAGATTCTAGATCGGTGGTGGAACAGATTGTGCTGTGTTGAGATTATCAGAGCACACCACAGACGGCACAATCAAAACTGTTCAATGCCTGATTTTTTGACTTCATGTGTGAGGTCGGAAACAGATTAAAAAAAAACAAACTCTTCAGATTTAGAAAATCCTGTGTGTACCCCACTTAAATCATAACAGCTGATCAATAGATGTGACCACCAAACACACAGTCATTCAACCTTTACTTACTGTCTCCGAATGTGTTGAAGTAAACGCCTCATGTGCTATATGACAGAGAAAAATAGTGAAAAGAGTGGCGATAACAACAATGAACTGAGTAAACAATAAAAGCTAAAACACATAATTGAAAAACCTGCAATCAGAAACTTAGGTAAACAATGTAGAAATGATAAAAAGGCAACTCGACAAAACAGTAAAAACCAATTAAAATACAAAAGAAACAAAGCAGCTAAAACAAGAACAGCAAATATGGTGAAATTAAACATTTAAATTGCCCAAGAGATGCAAATGATGTTATCGTCACTTTTGATGTTGCTGTTCCACGATCCAAATGCATTACCTGAAACTTTACTAAAACACACTGTTCAGAATTGGACCTTTTTTGACATTTGACAGCAATAAAAACACTGTCAAATCCAGTTTGGATGTATGAAATTTAAACATTTCTCCTAATGTGACCCAAACTACACTAAGAAATGAGTTATACAAACATTTTTAGGAATACAGGCTGGTTACTAAACAGCACTGACAAACCAAAGCAGGAACATGTTTGCAATGTGCTTTTAGGTTTCAGTGTGTAAGATGGTGCGATACCGGGCCAGGTTGTACTGTAGAAGAAAAAAAAAAACAATTTTGGCAACAGATTTTTGGAAGGAAAAAAAGCCAGGGCTGTTGCTGGAGGCTGCACCATGATACATTATCTACAGCACAACGCGAAGACACCATCATGAGACACTCCAGTATTTAATGATTATAAAAATAATTATGATGACTGTACATGCCTTATGGGAAAACCCATCAATGCTGCAAATAGTAATGTTGTAGCTGAGAGGAAAAAAGCTAATTTGTATACTACAAGTATGAAAAAACGGGCTTCACACACATTTACTAATGGATGGGGTGTTTTCCTTTTCAAGTGATTAGCTGTGCTCGTGCATGTGCAGAAACATGAAAGAACTCATAAAAAAATGAGTTTTAATATCCCTTAGCTCCATGTGGTGCCTCCCCAAAAACAACAAAAAAGACATTTGGAAAGTGCAATGTTCTCTAACGAAATGTATTTTCATTATTAATGTGACAAATAAGAAAAATGGAAATGGAAACACAACTACACTCAGTGGATCACATTATTAGGTACACCTCTTCAACTGCACATTATTACAAAAATTTAACAGACCAATCACATGGAAGCAACTCTGTTGATTTAGAAAAGGTGAAGGTTATTTAAGCCAACATCAGAGATGTAAGATTTACCTTTAAGTCCCCACAGGGGAAATGTTTCAGGTGGTAGGTAGTGTGTCATACGCTAGCGTTTGGGTTAAGTTAGTTTAGGGTGTTTTGGTTTTGTCTTTTCCTGTTTTATTTTGGTGAAGGTGTTCTTCTTGTCTTGTCTACACTCTGACTCGTCTTTGTCTTCCCTAATTCCCTCATTGTCTGCACCTGGTGTTCCTCCTGTGATTACCCACACCTGATTGGGATCCTGCTCTCCCTATATATCCTCCTCTCTCCCTTTGTCTGTTGTCAGTGTGTTGTTCTTGTTGCCCCTGTAAAGACCTTCTAGCTCATGTATCGTGTCACTTTGCTTCTAGTTTTTGTGTTGCAGTTTTCCACAAGAATATAGTTCAGTTAGACTGTCGCCGTTAGCAGTTGAGCACTTTTTGCTCCCTCCCTTGTTTCTCCTGTTTTTGTATTTCAGATTTTTGTTGAAGCCTGACCATTAAAATACCTTGGAAGTCATCATTAGCCTGGTTGTTTCATGCATTTGAGTCCACGCCAGACTGTCACGTCGTAACTACTGTCACATTTCTACTACATGGAACCAGCTCAACTCTGCTCGGCTTGACTCGATATTCCTGTGCTGTGTTTCCACTACATGGAACCAGCTTGACTCAGTATTCCAACTCACTCGTTGCGTGCTGTCTCGTCTGAATTTTTTTTCGTCGGCCACCAAAAACTGACTCTCCTTGACCAACCATGGTGTTGTGTTGTGCTGTCATCATGTGGATTAATGTAACGCCAGATTTACTGTCTACTTCCGCATCTGTATTTTGTAAAACAGTGGGTCACAGCGAAAACTGTCAGACCAGTCAGTGGGCAGTATTTGTACGTCACAGTTTAGTATCGTTTGGAACCTTGGCGGAGGTCATACCAAAAAACTACCAGATTCCAGGTCCTTTTTTTTTCCAGGTCCTTTTTTGCAATGTAAATATAAAAGGTCAAGCCAGTACCACATAGTGGAAATGCGGCATTAACCCACTTTTCTTAGTCTGTACTTCATTTCTTTGTGTATTTGGACCCTAAAAGTTCAGACAGTTTGAATTTTAACCCTCCAGCTGCTGCTAAACTATCTTTATATTCATTTCAGCAAAAATTGAGTGGACTTCTACAACCTGTTTGAATTCCTGCTTAATTTGTTACGTTTTATAACTAGTTCCGTCCCCACATTTGCACATATAAGGTCCAAACTTCAGACCAACGTTTCTACAGTTTGATATAATTGTTTATCAGCACCAGCGGTTGTAGTCCAGACTGAAAATATGTCCAACTTTCAAGTTGATTACCTCAAATGTTCAGTTGTTGGTTGAATGGACAGAGCAGCACAGCCAACAGCCTGGAGGGAGTAGGGTCTGAAGTGTCTCCTGTGCATTTAAAGGGCCAGCCCCCTCCACCTTTCTGGTGTCATTACTCAGAAATAGGGTTGAAGATGGACCTGTGGAGTTGAATGAACGAAGAATTCAGACCCAAGCAGAGCATTTACAGTTTATGGAGAGCACAGGGAAATGTTTGAAAATGAATAATTCCATTTAAAAAAAAAGAAGTAAAATATCACTCCTTTAAAACAAATGTATCTACTGATCTTAAACATTCAATAACTTTTCAATCACCAATTCTATCAATAGTTTTTAATAATTCAGGTAAAGTTTAGTTTTCGCAGCGATCGTGGAAACACTGTCATCTTCTGCAACATATATTCACCAGTAAAACCCATGTAATGACACTGGCAGAGGCTTCTTTTTCTGTTCACTTAATGTTATCTTTTATTGAAACAAACTAATAACCTCTGAATATACTCTGAGTTTTTATGACCATCTACATGGTCAGTAAATTAAATGCACATCTTCAGTGAAAAATGTAAAATACAATAAATGGTGATAATTCCCCCAAATTACCCTAAAAAGTTCTAGTTCAAGTCTTTAAAGGTTAAAACGTTAAGTAAAATTAGATGTACATTCCTAATTGTAGGAATTTTTGGTAACAATGTAAGTACAGTTAACCCTAAATGCAAAGAAAAATGTTTCTGGAGTCATATATAAAATGATGTTATGACATTTGTCGTTATATATTACAGCCCAGACAATGAAACACCTGAACTCAACGTGTCACACTGTGTGACTTCTGTCCATATACTGTCCATTTTAACCAGTATCCTGTCTGGATTCTAATTTCGGACACTGCTAATTGAGTAATTAGAAGAAATCTGGCCTCTAATGTGTCTCTGTAGAATGATTTTGCCCCTTGACCCTTGTGCTAAATCATCAAATCTCACATATTATCCACTGTGTCTGGTGTGACATCTCTGCTCGACAGACAGCTATTAAGTGTTGCAGTATAGCTTCTATCTTTCAGAGCATGTTGACGTTGTACTGACAGGCTGTCAGACGCAGTGCAGTGAAAAGTCCAGTATTTATGTCGGGGATGCAGTACAGAGACAATACCTTTAAATTTCACCCTAGGATAAAGGTAGTTATTTTCCACCATGTGATCTGGATCACACCCACTGCAGATACCAACATTAGATTCAAGATTCAAGAATGAAATGAGTAAAAAGCAAAAAAGGAAATATGCAATGCAAAATATTTAAATGGTATTAATCCATAAAGACCCAGTGCTACTTTTGTGTCAGTCCTCACATGAATTTTTCTCTCTGTTTAACCTTTCTTCAGTGATTTATCACCATTTATTGTAATATTATCCTCTGTATTTTACATTTTTTCGTGTAAATCACGCATTTTTCCCTATATTTAATTTACTGATCATGCAGATGTTCATGAAAACTCAGAGTAAAGTCAAAGGTTATTTCATCAAAACAGAGAAAACTGAAGAGAAAGGGACTTTTTCAGACAATAACAGACTCATCCACTGCCACTGATCCAACTCCATGGGTCTTACGGGTGAAACAAGGTTGTAGAAGATGATGGTGTTTCCACGGTAACTACGGAGCCTCTGAACATCCAAATGGGTCACATCTGACGAACATGAAAATAGGACAGACTGTTTTTTTATACCAATTATTTACATCAGCGTTTGAGCCATGTCCCACTAATGGTATCATGAGTCATGAGAGTGAGGGATGGTACGTAATTCTAAAAGTAACACAACAGACATACGGTCGCGGAAAATCTTTTTTAGACCACCCTAGTTTTCTTCAATTTCTTGTTCATTTTAATGCCTGGTACAACTAAAGGTACATTTGTTTGGACAAATATAATGAGAACAACAAAAATAGCTCATAATAGTTTAATTTCAGAGCTGATATCTATCCATTTAACATGTTTTCTTGATAAAACCCAAGATCACTTCAGTTCTCATCAGTATCTATGACGTTGTACTGACAAAAACAGAGCTTTACGGCGTTCCCTGTTTTCTTTTCTGTTTATTTTAGTCACATGATACACACAGGAGGTAGGACTTGATTGAATAACCATTGTTTTTCATAACTTTTGATGGTCTAATCATTTTTTCTGCGACTGTATATGAGGAGGGTGCGGTGTGTTATGCAGCTGTGGAGATAAAACTGTGACAAAACTGAAAGTCAAAGTGAAGTCCACTCATTCACAAATTTGCAAGTGACTGTGTATGTGTGTGTGTGGGGGGTGTGTGATGTGCCAGACAATACCCCCCCCCCACACACACACACACACACACCCATTCACGGACCTATATCTATGACCGGGAGGAGCGTATGTGCTGGGTGATTTATAGTGATGGGATGTACAACAGTAGTCACTAATGCACACACGCTCACGATGACATCACTCGCACCCCCCAGCAGAGAACCATTCATTTACATGTATTGATAGGATTAGCAGCTCAACAGGTATTAAACAGTTTACATCAGTAGATGGTTTTGGTCGTCAGTGGATGTTTGGGTTTAATAGTTTAAAAAAAAAAAAACAAATTCGAGCCTGTTGATGTTGTTCCTTGTCTTTTGCCCTTGCATGTTGTTGCATCATTGTGGACAGGGTGAAAAATAACAGTGACTTTTATAATGTCAGCATTGTATTAAAGCAGCTGTGAAAACTAAGTTAGAGAAAAGCATAGGAGCTTTTTCTCAAAGTGACTACCAAGAGCTAATTTGTGTCATTGTTTTCCTGGCTGAAATGTGAGCTGTTCCCCATCTCCGTCCTCATTTCTTCACATTTCATTTAACTTGTCTTTTACGTAGCACACCTGGAGGGACAGAGATATCATTTTTTTAAAAAAAGGTGTTTTTTCATGTGATCACATTTTTTGCCTTGAGGCTATGCGCTTAATGGAGCATTTACTTTAAGAAATAATTCATCAGAGGTGGGAAATGACAAATGGAAGAAAAGCTCCTCTGTGAAACGCAACTTGTCATTAAGACTTAATAGCTTTACGGTGTACGGTAGATAAAAAATGTCATTCTGTCACAGGGTCTGTTCTGTCTGAAAACAAACGTAATATTCATGTGATTTAGTCAAGTTGACTCTGTATATACTCATTTAAAAAGTAAGGTAGTTGAAAGAATAGGTAATAAATGTGACCTCATTAAAAATGAAGAAGGAATGAGGCCATTTTAGTCGAGCCTTTTTTTTTACATTTAAAATGTGAAGAACAATAGGAATTTACAAGTATCCCAGAGAATCTGGGATAATAACGGTGTGCCAGACACAACAAACCCCACCCCTCACACATGTTGGAGCTTAATTTGGCATTGGTCCAGCTGATGTCATCATGTCTATGCATGTACTGATGTCAACATATCAATTACCTCTATATATGTGCCAAGTTTGAAGTAAATTGAAACAAAATTGATGTTATTATAGACATTTGAAATGTTGCCCATTTTAAGTAAATGGGAGAAAAAAAAGATTTAAAAAAATTAATTAAAAAAAAATTAGCAAAGAAACCAAACCAAAAACAATACTCCTTGCCTTTCCTTTGGAGTTTGGGGTAAAAATAATAATTCTGGCTTAGTCTAGCTCCACATAGAAGCACAGAAGAGCTTCAATTTTTGGTATATCTCAAGTTTTGGTACTTTTGAGGTTAAAGAAAAAAGTTTGTTTTTTTTAATAAAAAATGTAATTCTCTACTTTATGAAAGAAATTAAAAATAAATAAATAAATAAACCGAACCAAAATGATACCGTTTGCCTTTGCTTTGGGGGGCGGGTTCATAAAGTGATAATTCTGTGATAAAACACAGGAGCTGTCAACCTCCTCCTGAGACCCAGCAATGCATTTTTGTCCTCTGTAGGGGACAAGAGTTTTACAGCTTTACTAAAAAAAACAAAAACCCCAATGCTGTCCACTGCAAAGAATATTCCATTAAAGTGTTTGTGCTTTTTTTTTAAGTTAGTGTTTGTGCTTTGTGCTGAATGACCTCATATGCAGTTCAGTGCCGCCATGTCCTGTCTCACAATTATAAAGAATCCTTTAAAAAAATTCCTGGATCCAGACAGTGATCCAGATCACCTCCAAAATTTAATCATCTCTTCCTTGACCCAGAGCGGACAT
>JAQQZY010000001.1:39237311-39255336 GCA_030068375.1 Ostorhinchus rueppellii
TAGATAGATAGATAGATAGATAGATAGATAGATAGATAGATAGATAGATAGATAGATAGAGAGAGAGAGAGAGAGAGGGGGGGCATCATGGGAGTGGGCTACCTATCTATTTTAGATCCTCAAATTATTTTCATGTACACTTCAAAAACTTAATAACTGCAAAGATAATACACTATTGTGGTAAGGATTGTAATACTACGCATGCACAATTAAGCAAACCTGCACTTTTTGGTAAAATAATGACAGTAAAAGCCATTGCAGGACCTGAGCCATCCAAAACACCATGACAGACTCCAGCTTAACATTCTTCAGTCCCATCTAAATCTATGAGACCCAGGATGGAAAAGATGAGATGTGACATCATAAGGAGGATTGAGGGCACACCTATCAGCTTAAAAATGTAGATTTAGTTGAATTTGCAACACAAAAAAATAACCTTGGATACAACATCATTTTGCAGCTGCTGAAGTAACATGTAAATGTTCCAGTACAAAGAACCTAAAATGTGAATATATTATAATGTGTAACAGTGTTTTGAAGTAGATCTGGTCTTCTAGGCTGTAGACAAAGACTATGATTGTCGCATAAAAACAGCTTTATTAAGGATTAGAACATGCATATCTCATCACATGAAATAAATCTGATTAGCTGCACTCGTTCATTCTGCGCTGCATGTACAAAGGCCAGAGTTAGATAAAGATGAAGTGGTTTTAGTGCTGTTTGTGGACACAGACATATTTCATCTCTCAGTGGAGCTCTCATATTTCACATTCCTCTACATTTCACAACAGGCCCTCAGTGACCCTTCAGTTTCACTGACCATCGCTTTAGCCCTTCATCCATACATGAAACATTGTAGTGCTTTCTGATTTTTATTAAACAGTGCAGATGTTAGAGGCTCGGAATGCATGCGGTACAGTAAGTGATCCAAGACATGACCCTATGCTACTGGCCAACAACACCTCCCCTCACAGAAACAGCCTGATGATCTTGGGTTTAAAAAGCAGCATTTTACTCTTGTCCAGATGTTTCACAGCCTCCTCAGCTCCCAGAATTGTCTGGTGGGCGTCGTCAAAGAGATCCTTTCCGATGGTGTCCACGACCCTGTCCCTCCAGGCGCTCAGCTTGGGCCTCCCCTCAAATACGTCCAATCCTGCACCCAAAGGCTGTTAAAGGAACATACGCAGAGGAGGACATGTTTAACAAGACTGAAGTACCCAAACATGAACATCATCATTTCAGAGTTACAAAACCTGGTGTTTTCAGTCCGATGAGACCTCACCTGCATGATTTCCACAATGGCAACCAGGTCCGCCAGGGAAATGTTATCTCCTATGATGAATGCCTTGTCCTGAATGAACTTCTCCTCAATGAGAGTCAGAGATGTATTCAGGTCCTCAATAGCACCATCCATCTTTTCCTGGGGGACCTCCAGTTCGTACACCGTAGGCATCATAAGCTACAGAGCACCAAAAAATCTGAATGAGTCCTCTCCAAGAAATGTGGATGAAATTACACACCTTCACTCCTGCCAACACACTGTATTCTACATACAAAGACCTGATCCCTGTCACACACAGGTTTAGATGTTAACAGACACAATGAATGTGCCTACAATGGTCATGGGGCTCATAAGCACAAAGTCTTCTGCTGTTCACTGATATGTGAACAAAACTAGTGACATTGTGTTCACTTGCAGAACATTTTCATAGGCAGACTGCCAGATGGGAACAGTGTGATCCATAGTGTCACATTGGGACTACCCTGTAAGTCTGGGCATCTGTGTAATGTTTTATTAGGCTGGTCATTTGTCCAGGACAACAGATGGAAATTAGCTTCTGTGCTAAATCTGGTGCATGCAATTTGTTCTTTACAAATAATGCCAAGACACACTGTTCTATAACTAAATACTTACTTTGTTATGTTTGTTAGTAGTAATAGTTTTTAAAGATTTTTTTAAGGTATTAAATGCAGATTTGTAAATTCAAGACTTTTAAAGGGCTCATATTTGGTTAAACCCACTTTTATTAGTCAGTGGTTCATTTCTTTGTGTGTTTGGACCCTAATAGTTCAGTTTGCATTTGAACCCTCCAGCCGCTGCAAAACTATCTTTATATTCATTCCAGCAAAAATCAAGTGGATTTCTACAACCCGTTTCAAATCCTGCTTAATTTGTTACATTTTATAAATTAGTTACATCAGGACATTTGCACATTAAGACTTCCAATGAATATTTCTCTGAGACGACACAATTGTTTATCAGCAGCAGCGGCTGTAGTAAAAACCGAAAATATGTCCAAAATTCGAGCTGACTACCTAAAATGTTCAGATATTGGTTGTATTAATGAACAAAAGTGGCTAAATGGGACAGAGCAGCATGGTCATCAACCTGGAGGGGGCGGGGCATGAAGTGGCTTATTTGGATTTAAAGGGCCAGCGCTCCAAACCACCTTTCTGGTGTCATTACTCAGAAATAGTGTTGAACATGGACCAGTGGAGTTGAATGAATGAAGAATTCAGACCCAAGCAGAGCATTTACAGTTTATGGAGACCACAGGGAAAGGTTTAAAATGCATAATTCCATTTAAAGTAAAATATCACTCCTTTAACTGTTGAGCCTTTTGTGTCACTTTCATCATGTCATCTAATGAAAACAGACCCTAAGTTGGGAACCACAGCATTATACAATTTAAAAAAAACAAAGACAGCATAGAAGAGACAGAAATGGAATCTTCTTCTCATACATGGAGTCCAATAACACATTCATGTATCCATTCCTACATGAGATAACAGGTAATTTGATTACCAATAAGTGAACAGGCCTTATGATCATTCACAAGACTGTCCATGTAAGTGGAACAGACACACTGAGTTCCTGAATACACACACTCGCCATTTTATTAGGTACATCTTACCACTGGACTAAGATCCCTCTTGTCTAATAGCATAGATTCAAGATAGTGTCAGAAGCATTCCTCAGGAGTACCTGTCCATACAGAGAGATTTAGCTGATGTGGGCTGTCGAACAGGGTGCATTACCCTGCTGGAAAACTCATAAAGGATGTACATGGTCAGCAACAGCACTCCCTATTTCAGTACTGTCCTCCAGGTTATGATGTGTCCTTTTTGTAGGTTTTGTTGAGATGCTTATGTAGTTGTGTCAGTAAAGCTAAACTAGCAAGAACAAACATCACCTGGCTTGGACACTGGGAGTGGAACCTTAAAATTGGTTCCAAATTAACCGACAAAAAATACATATATACTTTGACATTTCCAAGAACATCTATTTACAATGAGTACAGAGTCAGGACACTGCAGCAGCCTTCATAAAAGTGACATGTAGAAAAACAGATACTGAGGTGCATCTCCACAGTTTCATGCATCTATTCATTAAGCTTTTCCATACAAATTCTGAATACTGCAGACCCTTAATAACAACAAATAGGAAGGATCACACAACTTCCCAGGCAACAGGACTCATACTGAAGAAAAATCTGCCTTGGCATTTCTGCTCCAATTTACATCCCTAAAACATGCTCTTTCAAATAAGCATTCAGTGTCACATTCTACCTCCCCTTTATTAATTTACCACTTTGAGAGATCTTTTTCCTTGTCTGAAGTAGTTGATAACTTTGCCGAAAATCTACTGCAAACATGACAGTTATGATCGCGCAGTTATATTTTAATAATGACATGAATAATTTATAAAGGCAGATTTAAAGGGAATCCATATGACAGCATGTGCAAGTGAGAGCAGTATCTATACATATACATATGTGAATATTGACTACTAATGTGCTGGCTTATGTACCCACCGTCTTCCTACATTCATGCAGGACTGTGTGGTTGCGTGTACATAGGTGGTTTTTCAGAACGTCTGGGTGTATGTTTGTGAATAGGTGAGACCAGTTAGTGATGGATAGTCTGTTGACAATTCAAAGATGTCAGCTGAGTAAAGTATGCTAATGCTATTCTCCGCTCAGCATCCAAACACAGCAATATATTCAAGAGTGTAGCTAGAGCACTGATAATTAGCTCTGTGTGTGTGACTGTGTGTTTGCTTGGAGCCGCCTGCTTTCCCTGAGATTATAGAGTCATTATCGAGTCCAGATTATTGTAATTTCGGGAATTAAATTCGTCGTCACTGCTCCTGCTAATTGCTGTGTTTTATGAGCATTGATAATAGTTTTGTGTTTGTTTGGGGTTTTTTTTCAATTGGTTCCTAATAGATTTAAAAATGCAGTATCATGGAAAAAGCTTGACATATTAATCATCATTAGATGCTGGTGATCAAAAGCTCAAAGTTCAGTGTGTGTTCAATGCTGAGTATAAAACAAAAGAAGCACCAAATCCATTCACTACTCTGAAATCTTAAGTATTGATTTGCAGGTATTTCTTGACAATTAAAATTCATAAATTTTATCCTTAATCAAGGACAGTAGTGGGATGTTGGCTAGTCACAGCTACTTTCATCAGTGCCTTCCTTGCAGCAGGCTATGAGCGACTTTGGCGAGGGAATCTTGCAATTCTACACAATGACCTCAGACAATACAGTACCCCTCAGGTTGTTTACAGCACCATGTTGTAACCACCGAGACTTTTCTTCTGGTGACTCTGCTTAAATCAGACAGTGCGGTGACAGTATTAGGAGTGTTGTTACTGTTAAATGAAGCTGGAGTCAGATTCATGTGCAGAACACTTGACGAGCTACCTTAGCCAATCAGGTGATGGGGATGTACATCATGACTCTGATAAATGCTGAGCATAGGTGCAATATAATCTGTATCTTGCATATAATATGTAATTCCAAGAGTAAACATAGCTCAGAGAAACGGTTTCTTAGCAGATGCTGAAACCTACTGCAGTGCCGAAAAGATTCAATGTCAACAAAATGACGGAAAAAATGGGGATAATAAGAGCCCAGCGATAGGAAAAAGAGGAAGAAGTACTGCAAAACAAATGGTGTATTAAATTTCAATTTCTCCCCTAATCTGCAAAGCAAAAACTGAAAAGTACTACCCGTAATACCTAACACCAATAAGAATTCACCCAAATATTTTCCTTCGCCCAGGAAGCAGGAGAAAGAGGAACTGCAAATGAATACAACAAAAATGAGTTGACAAGGTTCAATATGACTGAAAACTATGCATAACACTTACTTTCCATGGGTCCATTTGGGTTGAAAAGTAAGTAATTAGCATCTTACACAGATCTACAAAACTTTTCAGAGACAAACAAGTGTAAAAATGTTGGCGTTACAATTTGTCTACGTGCCGAACAGAAGTCCTGATTCAGGGTCACAAGTGCATTTTGCATGGTGTGGCGTCAATAGGCAGATGGTGGAGAATGAAAGATGAGTAGCTCTCAGGGCCTTAAGGGCACCACATTGACAACAAAACCAAGTATCCACTCGTGGCCACAGTTGCTCATTCCCAGGAAAGGTAGCATTTGATGGATGGACTGGAGTCATTGTCTTAAATGAGTCAATCTGTACCATGTAAAGTTCTTCTTCTAATACAAGTCAACATATCAAGAGATCGTCCACATGTTGTATCAGCGTCAAGTCAATAAGAACGTCTGCCAAATCTTGCACTACCAAGCTATTGAAGATTGATGGGGGCTCAAAATATCCCTGAGGGAGATGGGAGTACTCGTATTTCTTCCCATCAAAGTTGAATGCGAAGAGATGGGGCAATGATGGGCGCAAAGGGATACCGAAGAAGTCTGACCATGGGTCGATAACAGAATAGCAGCAGGTGTCATTGGAAATGATTGATAGTAGCGTATACAAGTTAGACCCTATTGGGGTTTTAAAACTAAAACAAAGTGGCTTTGAGCTCGGAGGTCAAGGACCATCCACCTTTTCCTGGAACTGGCCATTGTCCCTTGCAAATCCACTCCTATGAGTCCAATAATGATGCAACAAATGCTCTGATTCATGCGTTGTGAGTGGACATTGGGTAAAATGGATGTGAAGTGGTTTAACCATTCTTAGGCTCATCATCTCTCAGGTAGATAGTCCTGAAGGACTCAAGAACTCTGTTCAAGGATGATTGAGTCCATGTATGGATAGTAAAGTTGGGTCTAGTCTCCAGGGAGAAGACAACCACCATGTTTGACATTGTCAAAAGAGGTTTAGGTCCTGAACCTGCCAACTACAGCATCTCCTGATCTAGTGGACACTATAGACTGTTCTGAGATGCAGTCCTTTCTTTTGTCTGGATACATAAGGAATAGCACAGTTGTTGCCCAAACTTACTTAGGAATGTTGGGGCATACCCATGATTTTCCAGTTGATAGGGTAACAAGGACTCTGCAACAGAAGTAGGTGTTCCTGGCACAGTTCCACCTGAATTGTGGCTGGAATTGGAAAATCTGGAACTGAAAAAATGGTAGCAGGTCCAGCAGAACTAGAATAACTTAGACAAGCAGCTTTTGGCTTGAGGCCTTCCACAGGTCATCATAAAAACTGACTCCCCTTTATAATATTCTCCACTTATCAGCTGTTCTCCTTTGTCCTTGGCTCTCCAATGCCCTTCTTTTACCAAACTGTTTTTCTTAATGATTGTTCCTGTACTTTTTGTACAGTTTTTTAGACTTGTTGTCAGGTGCTTGTCTGTGAAAGACACTTATCCCCAGAGTCCTTCAGTCAGGCTTCAATTAATTAACTCAACAGGAAGTAGCCACTTGGATTATGTTTCTGCGTTTGCAGTGCTTTGATCTCTCAGATCCATCATGATGTCCTCCTAGTGCTGTTATGGTGTCCATCTGTCCAGCCACATCAAAGTACTGACAGTCCTCTGACGGGCTGTCTTGATTAGCTTTGGTTTAATATTCCTATTCAGTCTACGAAGCTGATTGGAGATGAGGAGTACATGCACTTCAACAGCTGCAGGTGAACCTAAACTTGAGGAGAACGCTTCCATTTCAGTTGTAATAACTGTTCCCAGGTCTCGGCTACCCTGTTCCCTGAAAACCTAAATGGGCTCTGCGGTCTTTAACAAATTTGGGAGAACTCCCAAAACTAAGGTCTAAACATTTTGATCAGCCCCTGATGGTTGGCTGCAATATTGTTCATAAACCTCACTCCCTGGAACAAACTATAAAGTCAGAATACACATTCAGTATATGTTACCCAAAGGTGATTTTTTTTTTTTAGGTAGATTTCATGGGACTAATCTTTCTGTCAAGATTAATTTAGTGCATTTATTTAATGTCATGAAAAGGTTAATCAGCTGCTCTAATGACTAATGAATGTAATCTATATATGAGCAGAATGCATTTATTGTAATTTTGATCATAATAATTAAACCAGTGTGAGTCTGATAATAATATAGTGTAGATGCATACCTTCTGCTTATTGCTCTTGAGCTTTATCCTTTTTTAATCACTCCAAGCTTCTTGTTCAATAATTACATTAGCTTCAAATGTGCTAGCACAACGAACAATTAACCTTCTTCATTACTGGGATAAAGCTCCACAAACCGAGAATATTTTTATACATAGACCTTGATTAAAATTTGCCTCAGGCTAACACTGATACAATGCATTAAACGGGCGTGGAAGTATGAGCTCAGATCTCAGTTGGCATGACAACTCTTTTAACGATGTTTAAATTATATAAACGGTTCATTGCACATTACATACATATTGTATATGTATTACTTTTCTCTGTTCATTTTCACTCTTTGCAGAGCCTACACTTCTTTTACAAAAGAAGCATCACATAATTTTTAGAAAAAAACCCACAAATTCCAGAAACTTACTTCATGCTATTGATAGATTCCTGTAAATACACCATATTTTCTTTTAATCTTCACCCTTTAAATCCTTTCTTTAAATGTTGTTGTAAGGATTCACACCAGGTTATGTCTCCTACCCACTGTTTTGTCATATTTATCTAAACCCACTTATTTTAGTCTTTTGGTTCATTTCTTTGTGTATTTGGACCCTAATAGTTCAGTTTGAATTTGAACCCTCCAGCTGCTGCAAAACTACCTTTATATTCATTTTGGCAAAAATCAAGTGGATTTCTACAACCCATTTCAATTCCTGCTTATTTTGTTATGCTTTATAGCTAGTTACATCATGACACATACAGTATAAACACATATAAGGTCAGACAAACATTTCTCTGAGTACGACAAAATCGTTTATCAGCAGCAGCGGTTGTAGTAAAAACTGAAAATACGTCTAAACTCCAGCCGATTACCTAAAATTCAGTCGTTGATTGTATTAATGAACAACTTGGAGGGGGCGGGGCATGAAGTGGCTCATGTGCATTTAAAGGGCCAGCGCTCCAAACCACCTTTCTGGTGTCGTTACTCAGAAATAGGGTTGAAGTTGAACCTGTGGAGTTGAATGAATGAAGAATTCAGACCCAAGCCGAGCATTTGCAGCTTATGTAGAAATGTTTTATTAAAAAATAGAATTATGAATTTTAAAAGCAAAATGTCCCTCCATTTAGGGAATCCTGTAGAAGCCGTTCAGTTTTTCCAGCCAGAAGCTTTCAACTCTGGATCAAAGCTTCAAGCCCCTGTGGCCTTCTGTTGTCCATTTTGTCTGATTCCTGTAAGTTAAAGCTGTAGACTTTTTTTGGCAAGAAGATTCCTGAGTTTCTGTACCAAGTTAAAGCTGAAGGTTTAGTGAAGATTCCTGAGGGGGCTGGAGATTGTTTGTCCTCTAAAGGGGGGCCTGAGAGAAAATAATTAAGAACCACTGACCTAAATTAACATTAACATAAAACATCCCTTGAACCCCTGCACATAAAATAGAACATGGTGAGTAAAATGTCCACTACCCACAATGCAGTGCAGCAGACTGGCACTAAT
The DNA here is from genome assembly GCA_030068375.1 of Ostorhinchus rueppellii. Lineage (NCBI taxonomy): Eukaryota > Metazoa > Chordata > Actinopteri > Kurtiformes > Apogonidae > Ostorhinchus > Ostorhinchus rueppellii. The sequence goes on from JAQQZY010000001.1 coordinate 39,246,143, forward strand.
CATCACTCTGTGGGGTTGAATTTTACACTGCATCTGTGCAGAACTTCACACTGACTTTTTACTTTACTGTTAAAGCTGGTTTACTCTGCATAGAGCTAAAAATACTCTAAGTTAAAAGAGCTTGACTGAAATATTGACACTGCATTTTACTGTGTGTGTTTTATCACAGCTCACACAGATTGTTACTGTTTTATCCTCTGTGTAAATTTAATTTTCAGAGAATGTTTTGCAGCTTCACATCCTCATGTTAGACCCAGACCTCTACTTTTACAATTGTGAACATACACTCACAGAGCACTTCCAGGAAGATGACAACTTTCTAATTATTAATTCTTGCTCTGGTTTTCTGGGAGGCTTATCACAGTACAAAGTCTTACAATCAAGTCCAGGTCACTGTAACCTTTCACTACTTTCCCTTCACTATCCTCAGCCTGTGTTTCCTGTCATAGCAGTAATCTTTAACACTGGCTACGATTTATAATCATCCGATGTTCACTTGAAGTTGTTGAGCTGCATAGTTTTATTAGAATCATGTAGGGAAAAATCCACAATTACCTTACCAGCAGAATCTAAGTGAAGTATTCTGAAAAGTAAGGATTCTACCACCTCTGTGGACCTCATGACACAGTCATTCTCTAAACACAGGTGTTTTCTGACAGGTGGGGGTTAAATGTGTGACTGACAGTTGTAATTACTGATCACTGTGAACACACAACGAATGCTCATGACACAGACGCTTGGAAAAGCATCAGGTTCATCCAGACGTGTTTGTAGTCTTTTGGTTTGGGCAGAGTTTAGACAGCTGCACCGTAAAAGTGTGTATTTTCAAAGGAAATACTGTTATTTTCACCTTATTTCAGCTCCCGCAGTTTTAATTACTGGTTGGTAATGCTGTTGAGATATGCATCATAGTTTTTATTGGCATGATACACTTGTCATACATGTCTGGAAAAGTTAAACAAAAAAAAACAAACAAAAAAAAAACTATTTGAACTCTGTAAACCTGAACCATTAAATCACTGACAGAAAATTCCAGTTCTTTGAAACTATTTATTGGTCCTTCTGAACAAGCGCAAAAAAAGTTTTTTCAAATATCAATTTCTATGTATGAGTTTCAATTTTTTTCTTCATATTTGATACATCAGGTCTTAATACTCAAATATTATTTTTCAACGAACAAAAACATGATACTGTATAAGACAAACATGTAAAAAAAATTGTTAATTCCTTTTCTAAATTGTCAAAATTCTTCCTCCTTCCTCATTGATTTAATCTTGTAGTGCCACTGGAAAGGCCTCTGGTGAACAAACCCCTCCCCCCGGTTGATTATCTGTGTATTGCATGTATCTAATTGTATACATCAGGTTTAGGAACAAAAAAATAGACTGATCATGTAGAGGGCTTCAAAACTCATGTATCAAATATGATACATTTGGCATTATAGGGTTACATATTGGACCTTCTGCTCATAACCCTATGCTCCTTCATTTTTATAGGTAGGACATGAGTTATTGTGAGGGCACTGTGTCCGGCATTGTCTCTGTTAACAATTCCTTCAAACATCTCCCCTGAAGAAACTAAATGATGGATTTATTTCAAATTTTAGATCTTGCTTCCTTTGGACAGTGTTGACAAAGTTTGTTCACAGCTTTGAGAAATTTAGATTTTTTAAAATTTTTGACAATTTTTTGGAAAAAATACAAATGTGCCTTTACTTATAATGGTCCCTACTTTGATGCCTTATAACATGGAAATGATTAAAAATACCAATATAGTTATTATTGATCACTGGTAGAAGCCATATATGGACTTTAATTTAATTAGGTGAGTTCTCCTCCAGTGGAAGTACCACCCACTTCTATTGGGCGATTGAGCTCCTGTATCAAGACCACAGGACTCAAACATAGAGACAGAACCTGACAACCTCACAAATCCATCTCTATATTGACTCCTGGTAGAACATGCCAATGAGGTACAGGGATGTTGGTACTATTTTTTAAGACTTACGTTCAGTGCAAAATCTGTTTGTTTTGTTGTGGAATTATGACAATATTCCGGCTGTGACTAACTGATTTGATCGCATTACTTGATTGATCTTTCAGAATTTGGCAAATGTTTCCTTTTCTACTTCATCCCTGTGAAGGACTTTACAATCTGAACATTTTATAAACATTACACAACTGGAATTCAAGGCATCGACACGATTACTGTGCAACTGTAGTTGTATAAGTATGGGTAGAACTTTATTTTGTTAGTTTTGTGTTATTTTTTCAAGACTACACTCAGTAAATAATGCAACATAGAGCAGCAGCAGACACAGTCTGAGCTACACAGGTGTACAAATCCACGCCCACATACAGCAGCAGTGTTGGACCCACTAAAATCAATAACTACTCTTCAAACATTCAAATCTACAGCAGCTCGACCACAAACACCACATAACATGAATGTGAAAACCTCCTCAGGTCCGATCCGAGACAGAACACCAGCGGACACTTCACTGATACTTCATGTGTGACGAAGGGGGAAGACTTCCTTTTGCCTTTTTTACGCGTTTTAAAGTTTTAGACGTCAGCAGAGTCAATGAAGTAGTTGTCATTAAAATGCTGGGCGTATTGATTTTGTGGAGGTGGTGTATACTTAGGACTCTGGGCTCGTGTTCACTGTCTAAACGTTTCATCAAAAACAGTCAGCTGCACCTCTGGAAGGGATAACAGCAACAGAAGAATGGCAGTAAAAGGGAAGTGAGTTTTTAGGGGCCGTCCACTTAGAGGTGAGTTTAGGAGTATCCACCACAGCTTTTTTTTTATCATGTGGGAGTTTCATCCACATGGAACCAACGTTTGCGATCCCCACCATGCAAATGTTTGAAGCCTGGTCCCAGGGTGTACGGACCTCACAATGTCACCCTTGCATTTCCTTCGTTACAACCCATACGCATCTTTTCTGAAATAATGACGCCATCGTCCACTCCTCCTTTAACCTACAGGTGCACACATATTCTTGTTGTTTTATGCCTTTCTTCTCTGTTTTTGGTGTATTTCTGTGGCAGTGTTACAGCATCATTTACAGGACCGGCATATAAACGACAGTGTTTTCAGTTTATTAAAGCAAAAAATAAATAGCAATCAATCAATCTTTATTTATACAGCACTTTTCATTCAGTAAGAATGAAGCACAAAATGCTTTACATATGATTTAACAATTAGTACCCCCCCACTGCCACAGCCACCAGAATCCAGAGCCACCCCCCGCCATGGAGGGCCCCCTCTGATGAAACACTGGAGAAAATTTAAAAAAAATAAATGAATAAATAAGCAGTCAAATATAAGATATATGTATAAATATAGTATAACTATAAAACAGTAAAAGGATAAAAACAGAGGCACTGGTTAAAAGTCACATTAAGAAACAATGAGAAATGGGAGATAAAGACACAAGACATAAAGGGGCATGAGTTAAAAGCCAAATTAAAAAGGCTGTCTTGATCCTGGTTTTAAAAATTTCTACATTCTCTGCAGCCCTGAGGTTCCCCAGCAGGCCGTTCCACAGATGAAGAGTGGAACACTGAGAAGCTGCCTCACCATGAGGTTTTTGTGGAAGCTTTTGGAACAATTCAAAGACCAGTTCCAGAGGACCTGAGGGTCTGCAAGGGTTCATACGGTAGAAGCAAATCTGAAAGATGAGAAGGAGATAAATAGGTTGTTTTTTGTTTCCATTTGTCCGTCGCTGTCATCTTTGTGAGAAAGTTCTTCAAACATCTTCTCTGACAATGTCTACAAAGTTTGCTCACAGTCTCGAGAAATTTTTGGCAATTTTTTTGGAAATGTTTTAAACTTGCCTTTACTTATAATGTCCATATTTTGATGCTTTATAACATGTAAATGGTTACAAATATAGTTACTATTGAGCACTGATAGGAAGTTATACATGGACTTTGATTTGGGTTCATGACCTTTGACCTTGAGTGACCTTGTAGGGTCAAACTCAACGTCATGACTGTCTAGATTTCAACAATCTTCTCCGAAAACTACTGGTTGGATTCATTTCAAATTTGACAGGAATCCTCCTTGGGACAATGTGTACAAAGGTTAACAGTTTTGACAAATTTAGATTTTGAATTTTTTTACATATTTTTTTGAATTATTAAAAATGTGTCTTGACTTACACTGGTCCATATTGTGTTGGTTTATAACATGTAAATGGTTACCAATATAGTTCCTATTGATCACTGATAGAAGTTATATGTGGACTTTGGTTGAATTAGTTGAGTTCTCCTCCAGTGAAAGCCCCGCCCACTTCTTTTGTTAGATTGATCTCCTGCATCCAGACCACAGGGTTCTAACACACGAACAGAACCTTACAACATCCAAAATTCAACTAGTTATTGATTCTTCATAGAACATGCTGATGAAATACACATACATTGGTACTGTTTCTTTGTTTGGAACCTACATGTATGTTTTCTGAAATGATGACGCCACAGCCCACTCCACCTTTAACCCACATATGCTTTCAACTTCTTGTGTTTGTTCGCACATGTATTTCTGTGGCAGTGTTCCAGTAATATTCACAGGACTGACATGGAGATTACAGCGTTTTCAGTAGTTTACGGAAAAGTTTATTAAAGCAAAAGATAAATTATTATTTTCCATGTGTCTGTCATCTTTATCAGCAATTTCTTCAAACATCTAAGAAGAAACTACAGGTTCAAATATTATATGTACCTTTCTTGGTTAGTTCTGATCCTCCTTTGACACCTCTGTTGTTGTAATGAGTGTAATCACTATTTCAAGTGGAGTTATATAAGATACATTCGGAGGCTGACTCATGCACTGGTGTTGTGGTGAAATCTGCACCAGGTAAAGAATGTACTCTAACAACTTCATGTAAAACATCTAAGGCAACTTCAGTTCATAAGTTGTCATTATTGCCCACCTTTATGTCCATTATAAACTAAAGGTCCAGTTTCAACAAGTTCAAGTTAATAGAAAACTCAGAAATCCATTTCCAAGGATGATAGTAAAGTTGAAGCAGCGTTTATGTGAAACAAACTCCACTTCCATTTATCCCACAGGTGTATATTTATGATTGTATGACTCACTGTTCATAAATTCAGCAGGACTTTTCCTTCTATCCATCAATTTTTGATCCACCAACACATTATTCTCTTCAATATAATTTTACTTCCATATAGAACAGAACAGAATAAAATAGAATAGAATAGAACAGAATAGAATGTCTTTATTGTCATTGCACAAGTACAACAAAATTGAAAGGTGCAGTCGATAAAAGGTTAAAATATATGATATAAATACAAGAATAAAACAAGATATACATTATAAAAGTATAAAAAGTAATAAATACAGGACTAAAAAGAACACAATGACATACGCACAATATTCACACCACACTCCACATGTTTATGACTTTACGATTTTATTTCCTTCTGGATGTTCATTTTATTCACTGCCTTTGCATATTATTTTCTCTATATAATGTAAACAATCCTGTCTCATCTTGTCTAATTCGATCATCAGATGATTAGAATTAATGCATTTAATGTCCTAATTTTGATCATATTTTAGACCCAATTTTTTTTTTTTTTTAATCAAAAATTAATTAATTTTGGGATGGCTCAGAGCAAGAGTAATTTTTTTTTTTTTGTGTGTTTATCTGAGGTCATCATTAGATAAATCCTAGCGGGAAATATGTCTAAATTTCTCTTTCATTATTGGGTCTAAAAAACTGGAAAAGTGCTAGATACCAAAATAAACCCAGTTTCATTGAAGCACCCAGATATAAAACACATAAATAAATCAGATTAACCTGTATAAAAGCAGGAAGACATCGGAGTATTGGGGAGAAATCCATGTGCGTTAATCTGATTTCGCATGATCAGATTACTGCTGTTATCTGATAAAATAGATCAAATTATTCTGTTTACATGATTACTTAAATAATCTGGTAAACAGGCTCAATTTGGAAGTGAAACAGCCAATGACAATGCCCTTTTTTCAGTCGTCTTTTTCATTTTCCTTTAAGTGTGTTCACGCAGAAGCAGAAGTGTAAACACAGGAAATGAGATGGAGTACAACACAAAAACTGCTGTGTGAGTATTTTACATTTCAAATATATTTAGGACGCACTTAATGTTGAAATATTATTTATCATTGTAAGTGATATCACCTCAGAGGCTCACCTTGGAGACCAATTTAGAGACGAAGAAGGCGAATAAATCAGTGAATACTTGACTTTGTTTAGTGTTTACTCACAAACCTTGGGGATAAATATCTAAATCACTAAAGGTCCTCAGGTTTTACTGTTCCAGCATGAATCATACTTAGTGTACGACGCACTGATGTACGCTGGTTGTTACTGGCACTGGCAATCGAGGTGTTTGTGTAGATCCGACACCGCTTGAGGCCATCAGGAGCGTTGTGTAGGTCATAATTACATTTCTATTTCCGAAGCAGTTCCCTACTCAAGCTTCTGCATGCCTCCTCCTCCTCCTCCTTATACATTGTGTCTCAGGTCTCAACTTCTCTTGCCAGAGCTCAGAATGGCCTCAGTCAGGTCTTCATGCAGCAGCCAGGTTTGTGACTCTGACAGGTCTGACAGCAGCCGAAACCTCCTGTTGACGCCATCTCTTCAACAAAAAGAAGCGACCAAAAGCACCAGCTCGACACTGGGAGTAGGGAACTGCAAGACAAGTATTAAGATAAGATTTGACTTTATTTATGCCATCATGGGGGAAATTTCACAGTTAACAGCAGCAGAGACAGGTAGAAAAACCACAAATGAGTGAAAATAGAAATATAGAGAAAAATAAGAAATTTGCTATTTATATGAAAACATATCTAGAACTAGAATTATTGTTAAACATTATACACATATTTAAATAATCAACCAGTGGCTGTTTGGATGTTTATGGGTGAATGCACTTCCACTTTCACAACCAACACTGAAAGCTGCACATGAATAACTTCACCAGTTTTTCATCAAATTAGTAAAACTCGAGTCCTAACCTAAGGCTGCATCCCAATTCACCCCTTTAAGGCCCATTTATGCTCCATTTAGGTACAGAAATGTATACGTAACTGGAGTAAAATTATGGAACAATCTGGATTAAAAATTAAAAACATATACATCAGTGACTACATTTAAAAGGTTGTTTAAAACGGAGATATTCAATAAATATAAAGTATTAGGATGAAATAAGAATTAGAATGTCTTTATTGTCATTCCACAAGTACAATGAAATTGGGGGGGTGCAGTCGTTCCAAGGTGCAGTAGTAAAAATATATCAACACATTTGTCAGTATGAGTCTAAGATGTAGCTTAGATTGTTTTGTTTATATTATGGTTAAAAGCGGCATCGTCTTGTTATCCTGTTCTATTTCTGCAATTTTCTTTGTTGTAAATAGGGTAGGCATAAAGAAGCAGTCGCTTCAGCCTACGCCTTTTCGCCCATGATATATTTCAATATGGAAATTCAAAGTGTATTTATGTATGTATTATGTTCTGTTATATGGACGAATAAACTACTACTACTACGACTAAAATGTATACATCTGTTTCAAACAATGTTACCGTCGCTGACCACATGCTTCCATGTGTCCTTTACGTTGGCATGGATATAACCAATACATCCACCAGGGGGCAGGCCAGAGTCTAAAGTTTATGACAACCAACTCAAAAACAAACATGGCGACTGTGGAGGAGGTATTGATTATGTACCTCTTGCATAAGAGACTAAAATTGAGGCGACGTTGTAGGAACATCATAGAAATGTTTATAGTTTCTCACCAACTCGCGCAACCTATCTATAAAAAGTTCCTCTATTCTTATTTATTCTTCGTGCCTCATTAGAGCTAGAGCTACGTATCAGGTAGTGACAGAAACACTGCCCCCACGGTTTCCAGTGGTACTGCTCCATTTGGCCCGTATCCGTAAGCTTTATGGAAATGTGCAAAAGTCGGACGAAATGAACGCAGAGCACAGACAGAAGGGCTCCGTCCGTATTTAACGTTGAGTATAAATGAAGCTTCACCCCTACCCCTCTGCCTAATTGAGAATCGGGACAACACTAACCCTTCATGCGACTGTGCAAAACGGAGGGGTAGGGGTAAGGGGTAGGACCAAGGCGTCAAATATCTCTACAGACATCAATATGCATTGGAGATAAGTTTGGTATAAGTTACACATAGGTTCAAAGCATGTTACTCAAAGGTTAAAGCTAAGTTTTAGATATGCTGGACATTATCTTAACACTATATTACCAAAAGTATTCGCTCACCGGCTTTGACTTTCATATTAACTTAAGTGACATCCCATTCTTAGTCAATAATATGACGTTGGTCCACCCTTTGCGGCTCTAACAGGTTCAACTCTTCTGGGGAGGCTTTCCACAAGGTTTAGGAGTGTGTTTAAGGGAATTTGGACCATTTCTCCAGAAGATTTGTGAGATGTTTCAGCATAACAAGAGATTTTGGACAATTCCATGCTCCCAATTTTGTGGGAACAGTTTGGGAATGGTCACTTCCTGTTCCAACATGATTGTGTGCCAGTGCACAAAGCAATCTCCATAAAGACATGGAAGAAAGAGTTTGGTGTTAATGAACTAGACTGGTCTGCTCAGAGTCCTGACCTCAACCCGACAGAACCCATTTGGGATGAATTAGAGCGGAGACATAGAGCCAGGCCTTCTGCTCCACCATCAGTGTGTGATCTCACAAATGTGCTTCTGGAGGAATGGTCCAAAATTCCTATAAACACACTCCTAAACCTTGTGGAAAACCTCCCCAGAAGAGTTGAAGGTGTTAGAGCTGCAAAGGGTGGACTGACGTCAGATGAAACCCTATTGATTAAGAATGGGATGGCACTGAAGTTCATATGTGAGTCAAGGCGGGTGAGTGAATACTTTTGGACATACAGTGGTACCTCTATTTATAAAATTAATCCGTTCCAGAAGTAGTTTTGCAAGTAGATAATTTCGTTAGTAGAGACGTGTTTTCCATGTAAATACCCTAATCCGTTCCAAGCCCCCCAAAATTTAGACATGAACGCATCCCTTTTTCGTACTTTTCAGTTATCTCTTGTTTCATCGGTATGGATAAAACAAGTCTCTTCTTCTCTCCACTTTTCTCCGTCACTTTCTTGGGGCCCATAGTGAATAAAAGTGAACGAAAGCT
>JAQQZY010000001.1:39327879-39340184 GCA_030068375.1 Ostorhinchus rueppellii
CACATTCACACCTATGGGCAATTTAGATTAGCCCATTAACCTATCAGTGCATGTCTTTGGATTGTGGGAGGAAACACGGGGAGAACATGCAAACTCCACACAGAAAGGTCCCAAGGTCCACCCGGGAATCGAACCCAGAGATTTGTTGACTGCTTTAAATAAAACTAATACAGTATAATACTTCACAAGGTCATGAAACTTAATTGGATTTGATTGAAAAAACAGATTATTAGTATGAGCTAAAAATTCAGCCTGGTGTATGATCCTCACTGCTCGTGTTTGTAAAATGAATAATGGTTGTATGGAACATTGATAATTGTTTCCCCAGACTTCAACACTAAGTCAGATATGGAATTACGAGGGAACAGTATAGTGTTCTGAGGGCATCATGAGCCAGAAATGATTTTACTTTATTCATGATTGAGAGGCTTTTGGAAATTTTAGTTCTTGTGTCTGATATGAGCATTCCACGACAACTTAACAATTATCACGCCTAAGAATTTATATTCTGTAGTATTTTCTAATTGAACACAGTCTACATTTATTGCCAATTCCGGGTTATTTTTATAATTACCAAATATCAATACTTTTTCAGATGAAAGGAAAGTTGAATAGCTTTGACTTTGATTAGAGGGCACCAAACTTATATTTTTTTTGGTAGGCAATTACTTATATTTTCAGGAAAATGGATTTTGAAATTGGAAAAACATTTGAGGAGCTTTGTGTGTGAATATTTGGAAAGTGACAGTGTTTTGTCCTTCTGGCTTCATTTTCATAAACTAAAGTTATTCCAGATACAGTAATATTTGACTAGTATCTTATTTGTCATAGTCTAAACGGTGTTTAAAAATAATAAATGCATATATCTATACAAAATACATTTGAATATAATGTTGATATCAATTGTATATTGTAAATTTAAAAATGGATGTGATATTGATAACTGAAATAGAAATGTTACATTTAATATTTACTCTTGTTTATCTGTGACGCTGCCATTTATCAAAACTTTCGATTTAGGTATGGTTTTTTTTGTGTGTAACCAATTAGGTTGTTTAAATAGAGGGTTTAAGGTAAACACTGAATACATTTAGGATGAAAATGACAGGAACATCACTTTTGAAAAGTTTCTAATTCTTGCAAAAAATATACGTACTTTTTTTTTTTTGTCCCTCTGTGATGCAGTAGGTTTTGATATTTTTCATTTAAAAATATTAAACTAAATTTTAACCTTGAGTATGTGTAAAATGGCATTTAGACCTTCACAATTATGTGGAATATTTGTCTTTAAACTTGTCTGGTTCAAAAGTTATGAATCAATTTGTAGAAGGTGGTCCATTCTTGACATCTTTGACCTCACCTTAGAACGCAATTACAAACTAAGGGCAAGTGATGTTTCTGAATGTTTTTATCCTTAAAAACATGTATTGACAATGGAAGAAGTGCAAGTACTTTACGATATTTGAGTAGAGTTTTCAGGTATATGGAGTTGAATATAGTATTTGTCTTGGAATTAACTTTTACTGCCTAAATTGGAACAAAAATAACAGAAGTGCTCCTTTTTCGTTTTCAGAAAATGCTTATTTAGTTTTTATTCCATTCAGTAGATTTTCAATTATATTTGTTTTGCTTCATGGCCACTTTCACAGGATACGAGATGAGAACACGTACAAATGAAATAATTTATAGAACAGTGTATATCACCCATGACACACTTAATACTAAAGAGGAGGTTCAGTAGTGGTAATAGTACAAATATTTTAAAATGACAACGCACAGCCTGTACTTTTGTTGTTTTTTTTAACTGAGTAAAGATGTTGAATTGGTACAGGTAATTCACGAGTGCAACTGCCCAGTGTGGTATTTCAAGGTAAAACTTACTAAAAAAACAGCCCGAGGAGCCAGTAAGACCGGGCAGGTTGTATTTCCACTGTGAAGTCATGCAGAGATGAAACCAGTGAGTGGGCTGCTGCTACCAAGAAATGTAGTAGTTTTGTCAAAATATTCAGGATATTTGGATGTGTCTGTAGAAATGTGAAACCAAAGTATGTTAATTAGGCCGCTGTTTGATATTTGTGCATAGCAGGAACCAGAAAAAAAAAAACGCAGACTACCTCAGGTTGCATGACTAGAGGAGCTGGAAAAGTGTTAAAGTGGGACCCTGCATTATCCAGTCAGTCTGTAGCGTCACATGAAAGTACCTTCAGTGTAGGGATGCAAATGATCAATCCATTAATCATTAGTAGGTTGACCTTATCGATCGATTAATAAATAAGTGGCAATTTTTCTGAGAACCTGAATTTCTCTTCTAATGGGTCTATAAGAACAGAAGCTAAAAATTGTTTCTATACTTCAGATAAAAAGCATGTCATAGTCCTTAGTGATTGATTTATTGGACCATTGGCTACAGTTCAGGTAATGACATTTATGGAGTAGAACTAAATAAACTGCAGAGAAATTCAATAAAATAAATGGATTTTAAGAGGGCAGTTTTAACCCTTTCATGCATTGTGGACAGCTGTTAAAAGGTGTTCTCTTGTATGTTTGTGTTTTAGTTCTATCAGCCAACACAGCGGAGGCTCGTGCATCATCCCACTGTAATTCATATCGCTACTGTAACTGGTGTTCCAGATAAACCTGATCTGCATTATAATTCTCATGTGTTTAAAAAAAAAAAAACTAAATTTTTTTTTTGTATATATTTGTGTTACGATGTGAGAACACATCAGATTAGCAGCATTAAAGATATTGCTATTTCATACTTTTCACATCGTGTATCAGGAAATATGCGTTTGTTTGCTTGTAATATTAAACGCATGGTTTTTTTTTTAACTGTAGAAAGGTTCTTAAAATCAATCACTTCGGGGTTTTTTCCATTCCCAAAAAGGAATAAAAACACTAAGGGGGGGGGATCTTAAGGTTCTCATAATTCATGCACGGAAGGGTTAAAGAAATGCGCATTTCTGACTTTGCATCCTTGACGCAATGGGGTGAGACTTCAGCGGAGATGCTCCACCACGTCCCCAAAGCCATTCTAACTCATCAATGCCATGATCCGGTTCCATGACTGGCTATCCCAGCCATAGCGTTGCAGCTTGTGGACGTGGTGACTCCCATTATTCAACTTCAGTGATGAAGTTTGGGCAGTGGTGCCCCCCTACTGTCGACACCACAAACCCTGCCATGAAAAAGGGCAGTTAACAGACAAGTAATAAATGAATTGAGCAAATTATCGACAATTGGTAGTTCATTATTAATCATTTACGTCCCTACTTCAGTGCATGAAAAACCGGACAAAAGCACCTTTTTGTCCATCCCAGTAGAAACGGTGCTTTTTGTTTAATTACATGACGATAAGCATCAGGTTTAACCTTTGAGAGCTCTGTCTGTGGATCTGCTCCTCATGCCTCCTAGATTAAATGACTGTTGTTGCTGCTGTGTGCAGTCTATCTGGACATCTCAAGAGCTGCTATGACAAGCTTGCCTTCCAAACAAAAACAAGCAGAAATCAATAACCCTGTTGCCCTGCTCATCCCACAGCTGACCAGCTAACTCTCCCCTGGCTTCGGTCAAATTAGAAAGCCTGCTGTAAGAATCTGTGCACTGCTGGCTTTATAAAGGTGCTGAAGACAGGGAATGGGTTTCTCCTGAAGGTGTGGTTTTGGTCTGTTTATAGTGCCCCAACCAGAGGCATGCAAACTATTGATGTGGTCCATTTGTTGAGAGACAAAATGCCAGAGTTACCAGGAGCTCCTCAAACCTAAATTGCAAAAGCCCATTCTGCAGGACAGCTTTTGGACAGTCATCCTTCTCCTGTAAAATTACAATTACTATGGAACTCGCTGCCATCAGAAATAAAATTCATCTCAGCGTTTAAGATGTTTACCACCAAAACCTGTTAAACAAAACAACTGATTTCATCTGTAAATATTGACTGGGATAGTGAGTGAATGACTACCTCATATAAATGCAACACTGGATTATTGAATTGTATGGTATGATTGTTTTAAATGTTTGTTTTCTGTTGTACTGCAGTGATGTGGAAGAGCCCAGCTGGGGACTGGAGTCGAATTAGCACTAGCTGTAAACTAGGGCTGCACGATATTGGCAAAACTTGTGATATGGATGTACAGAATTGTGATAACGATAATATTGTGATATTTCTCATTCATTCTCATCAAAATACCTTCTCTCTTATTCGCATCTCTGTAACTTTGTAAAGAAAAGCACAAAACGATAGTCTTTTTTTTTTTTTTTTAATAATATTTGAAATGAAATTATCCTGTAATTGAGACCAAAAAGGTGGCTATTTAGTTTTCAGACAAGTAACTAAACTCTCCTTGTGTTCCTGTACTTAAGGATGTGAAAGGTCATGGAAATTTTTATATCTCATGGAAAAGTATGAAAAACCTGTAAATACTCAGCTTGCTTTTCAAACCTCTTGTACTCACTGAAATGGTCCAGCAAACACATTCTCATCCCAGCCCTCATTACAATCCTCAAACCACCTACATCCACGTAGCCTCTGTGATCACTGTGTGCAGCGCATCGTAATTTGCAGATTATAGACAGATGACACACAGACGACATCCACAAAGAGACTGAAAGGTGCTGTCAGGATCAGAGCAGTCATTTAGGGAGTTGCTCAGTTCTCCAAAATGTGATAAACATCCATGTAAATGTCTATGTACAACAACAAAACAGTTTATTATAACCAAAGTGCTACATGTTCATGTACGTGTATTTACTGAAACAATTCAACACAAATGAAGGTGTCTGAGGTGTCGCAGTGAAAAAGAGGCTGTAATTGGAACATATGAAAGAAGTGTAATATTCCTTTACACATTTTTAAACACTATTTTTGTCACTAGATCATATTAATGCAGTGTCAAGAAATGGCGGTAATGTGATAAAATGTTAGATATACTTATAGAAAAGTAAAACTCATGTTATATCGGTTTGTGTTCTGTCAAAAGTTAGTAGCCCCCCCCCCCCCCGAAGTAAAATATGCCAAGATTCTCTCTGATAGAAAGGAGTGAAAACAAACCACTTAAACTAATCCAGATGATCATACAAGGGTGTAGATGGTAGCAGCAATGACGCAACTACAGGCAGTTGGACAAGTGCAGAGAAAGATCTGAGTGAGGTAAGACGGGCAGGTACAGGTGGAAACGACCAGGAAAAGGCAAACGCACAAAGCCATGACCTGAAAATAAAAATGAACATCCACAAAGCAAGAAATGAGGTTAACTGGGTAGAATGAGTTAGCAAAAATGACAGAAAGGAAAATATGATGACTCAAATTCTGAACTTACTTTCTATGTCACAGTATTATCTATCGATCGATTCAGATTACTTCACAAGGGGACAATTAGATTTTCCTTGGTCAGGATCTGTGTAATCAGTCCAGCTGGATTTTCAAGGATGACAATGAATATGAACAAACAACTGAAACTATAAATGAATGAGCTGCAGCATCTGAAACTGACCAGTGTACATTTGAGACCTGAACAGTACCACAGTGCTTCAGAGTTTCTGTTTTTTTTTTTTTTTTTTTTTGTATGTAATTGTCTCAATTCGCCTTTTTGGTCAATTACTAGAAATTTTAGGTGACACCCCCCCCATGGTTGAAAAACAATGATTTAAGTAGGGGGTGGGGATACGTGCGTTGCTTCTACACCCACCAGAATACTACACAACCTGTCTTTGTTTTTTTTACCCACCCGATTCCTCCTCCCTAATACCCGTCTCGGTGGCAGTACTTACTAAACATAAACAATTTTTTTCCCCATCGTATAGAACATTTCGCTGTATTACTTCATGTCTTTCTATTGCTCTTTTCTTCCCTTCTTGTGAATTGTCAAGTGTTACATCAGACCAAGAGTGAAAATTAAGCAGTCACACTGTGAAAATTGACTCCCAGTCACTCCGTATGTCTACATAGGTGGCTGTCCTATGTGATAATTGCCTAAACTCATATGTCCTGACATTGATTTATAGAGGATGACTTTGAAGAACACACACTCAGCCCAACACACAGCTTACATATACATGCAGCTGTTGTCCCCTGTGTGATGCCATAAAGAGAGGCGATAACAATGTGTCTGACACTCATTTCTCTTCAACAGTCTCCAGAGGTTACAGGGCACTTTCACATTCTACCTCATTTCTTTCGGACGGTTTTACTTAAGTGAACTTTTGTTTCAGGTTATGTAGAGCAGCCATCACTGTCAGAAGAATTATACATTAAATCTACAGGAGCTGAAATAAGAAGGAAAAACACCAGAATCTGCAGCTCTCCTTTTAGACCAAATCAGCAGATTATAAAAACAAAAAAAAAAACCCCATTAGACTGATCGATGATGTTTTAATGGTGACCAGAACTAGGGCTGCTTGATTATGGAAAAAATCATAATCACTATTATTTTGATCCATATTGAAATCACGATTATTTACACGATTGTCTTGAATTTAGAACTACATTTATTGAACACTTGGGGGGGGGACTACCTCACAACAAGAACAAGCAGACCAAAATGTAAGTAAAACTTGTACTAATTTCATTTCCCGCTTAAACCAGCTATGTTACTGCTGGTAAGTTTTTGTGGTGCACCCCACCATTGGTGCCTGCAGCTGTACCTCGTAAAATTGGAGAGAGAGACACTTATTGGTCAATGACAGCGCAGTAGATGAAATTGTGAGGTACGCACAGGGTACTTATTGAATAAGTAGCGCAGAAACCCATATCCATTCCACTGGAAACACTGCACCAGTGAGGGTTGGAGCTTCTAAAATCAGTAATTATATCTGATCAGTATTGGGTATCGACTAATACACAAAGCCCCAGTATCTATCTGCATCGGAACTGAAAAAGTCGGATCGGTGCATCCCTTGCTGTCAGGATTGGAAATACTGACTTTGAGGGGAAGACAATCAAAGCTTTAAAAAAACCAAAAACTTCTGGGTATTTTTACCATTAAAATTTAATGTTCATTCCAAGGTATTTATGTTGCCTTGAGCGTAATGCATTTTCACTGACAAAAATTAAAGGCCGGATGATATTTGCCAATTAATCTGTCATTTCCTGCTGCAAGCTATCTTTAATATCAGCTTTTCTAAAACCCACTGAGACAACCAGTAGTTCAGAGCTCAGAGTGACAAACACTGTACTAAGGAAGAAGCACCTTATATCCATTCAATAGGAGACGTCACTAGGTCCTATTTTTATAAATGCTTCTAACTGTGAAGTGGAGGTGCTCTTAGTGTGCATGATTGTCTCCTTTGCAAATGAGACCTTAATCTTAACGAGACATCCTGATTAAATGTAGAGCTGAGACTGCAGTATCCAGGGGGTGTTGTTTATGTTAAAGGTGCTATCCATGTCATTTAATGTTAACACTCTAGTTGTGACAAGTTTCAGAAATCAGCATTGTTATTTTTCTATAAGTGTTAAAATGTAACAGTACACATTTCTTAAAGTGGGTCCCATGTGGTTTGGATGGAATTGTCACATTTTAATATGGCCTTTAAGACTAGTTCATGCAATAAAAGAGCAAAAAGCAGTTTTCCATTAAGCGTTATATCAATTTTTTTCAAAAATCACTAACAGTTGCACCTAAAGAGTTTTTTTGGATTAAATTTTAATTTAATAGATTTTTTTTTTTTTCCATCCTTGCTGTTGAGTTGTCCTTTTATTCTAATGTTGTTTTGGGAGTTTTTCAGGTTGTATATATTTGTTTATTCACTGACTTGAAATATGTTGAAAAATAATTTAACTGAATAAATGCAACAAGCAAACATTTATTAAATTGCATTAAATACAGAGCATCTGAACTTCCAAATGACATAAATCTGATAAATTCTGCTTGACCTGATTTTTATAAACCATATAAATGTGATTAGAGGTTTTGTAGCTATTGTTTGATTTTTAGCCTTTGAGGGTTAATGAACATGCAGAAATGAGCAGAGCAGCAGCTACTGTTTTCACACCTTATATCTGTACAATTTTATTTGGCAGACATGGTCTTAGAATGTTAACTTCTGCTTATTTTTTTTTTTTTTTCTTCCCAGAATTGAACACCTGTAACACTAAAACATGGTAAATACTAGGGCTTTGTATTGGCAAGAAAATAGGAATCGCAATACTAGCTAGGATCACAATACAACATATCATGATACTGTTAAAGGCAATCTTTTCTTTCTTTTTTCAAAAGTCCTTGAATTGAATTACACCCAAAAGCTGCACAAATACTAAACTTTTTTTTTTTTTTTATCACAACAGGATCACAAAATGTTCCTGTTAAAACTTAAATTGCTTTAGTCATTAGTTTAAGATCCTGCTCAAATGTTCATATTCTATTAGTTCAAAAAATTAATTTTGTCCGATCCCAACAAAGGAACTCACATCTGCCTTTGAGAAAGTAAAAACTGCTTGTAGGATGCTTCAAATAACCATTAATTAATAAAACTGTGTTGAAATATAAACAATAAACTAATATGAACCTCCACCATATCTACATTTGAATAAATACCGAAAAATATTGATACAGTACTTTTTTTAATATCGATACAATATCATGAAATGTCACAATACATTGCAGAACCGATATTTTCTTAGAGCCTGAGTAAATACTGACTCCAAAAACTGTACTTACTGTAATCCTATACCAATAATAAAAAAAAAAAAACCAAAACAAAGCATTTCTTAAAATAGCAAAGTCAGTCTATTTTTTTCTGGTGAATCCTCCAGTAAAAGTTATGATGGTAGTCGTTGATACTTGCTGTAGTTTGCAGTTGTATCTGAAATAAACCAGAGATGTGGGACTGGAGCTGCGTCTCCATGTATGTAAAGCAGGGTGATCCCGAAAAAGACTATGCATGCTCAGCAATCTCTCCAAATGTTGCGTTAATAAGGTGTCTCTGAGCCCCAGTATTGGCTCCAGGGAACACCCTTAGCATCACACACAGTGGCCAGTCTCCTATTGTAGGGCACTGGGGATGGTAACTAATGGCATGTATTACCTCAGTGATCTTGTCTTCACTGGGGAATGCATCCACGAGTCTGGTTCTATTCCCTCATGTCCAATGTCCTACTTTTATGTCGTGCAATGCTAAAAGAACCAGAGGAGCCTCAGTGATGTGGAGACTCCCAGAAGGTCTGAACTAGGGTGTATACAATGAAACACCCATGCCATGTTGTATGGAACGTTCGAAAGAGAGCTATAAATGAAATAACGACTGTTGAATTGAAAATGCGTAATTATGAAGACAAACCTTAAAGTAAAAACACCAGGATTTCAGATGGTTCATAAAAAGTAGTGGAATTGGAGTAATATGATCATCTGAACTTTAGACTGTGCATTTAAAAAAAAAATTATGATCGCTCCAATCTAAAACTAAAAACTCCAAAAACCAAACGTTTGAAACACATTTGCATCATAAAGTTAATATCATGTGAGTATTGTCTCATTCCGGTTTCAACCAGTTTGCGCTCATCAGTACATCAGTAAACCTCTGAGTGTTTAAGATTGTGATTGGGCTGGTCTCATTCACATGGACGACCAGAAACCAAAAATTGTCGAACACTAATTTGTCATCTGCGTTCTCCATGTAGGCAGGGTGGACTGTACACTATTCCAAAAGGTACCAGATGTACCCCCAGCACTCTGCAGCGAATACAAAACATGTGGAATTAAAACATAACAAAACGTCATGCGTTTGTCGTCACTGTTCCATTGACCCTCAAATTACATGAATATAACTTGCGCATTAAAAAAATGTCCCTAAAAGAAAAATGTCACTTTTTGATATGAACTGTAGGTTATGAAAGGAAAAATAAATGGGTGAAATAAACACGCAAGTACTGTCGAGACTGCATCAGGATGCAAAAAATGGACTGATTCTGCAAGATACAAAATGCCGTCAATAGTCGCTTTTCCGTTGACCCTCAAATTGTGCGAATATAACTTCCGAAATTAAAAAAGAAATAAAAAAATTTACGTAACAGAAAAACTATTTTGATATGTGTATAAATTTGCCTAATGGAAAAATGATGATTTTGCTAAAATTGTCTTTTTTTTCTTTTTTTTTTTGGATGTATTTTTGCTCTGGCAAGCGGTGTTATTTTTGGGGTGTAGTGTTAATGGTATCAGGTAAAACTGCAAAGGAAAGACCTTTTTTCGCAACTAGTCACATAAATAAAAACAATGTTGACAGACTTTTTATAAGCAAAGAAGGGGAGTTTTAAAAGATGCGTGCCAGGAATTTTTTTTTTTTTTTTTCCCCATTTAGTACAGGATAAAGGAATGAATAGATCTGTAAATCAACACAATATTTACATCCGCCAAGGAGGTTATGTTTTACTGTACATTTACCATCCATCTGACTTTTTGTTAGCAACATAACTCAAAGTTATGGATGAATTTTGATGACATTTTCAGGAACTGTTGGAAATTGCACACGGAAGAACTGATTAATTTTTGAGGATGATCTGGAAGAAATCCTGGATCGCGTTGAAATTTTTGTTAACATTGCGGTAAATGGAGCATAAAACTTAGTATTTCAGATGATTAGTAATGGATGTTCATGAACTTAGAGACCCTGCTTAAGGGTATGGTCTCCTATGACGCCACCAAGGTTGATCCGGATTTTATCGCAATATTTTTTTATTTATTTTATTTTTTTTTGTTAAACATTTGCATCACCCGGCAAATCGTCATGGTTGGAATACAATTTACAAAAGCCACTACTACTGTAATCAGATTACAGGTATTGTCTCTAAATGATATATTTGATTCAGTGACAGGGCATATGTAACATTAAAAAAAGTACAACTGTTGGATGGGAGTCACAGTAAGCTTGGCGGAGGTCTGCGCTCAGTGCTTCTCTAGTTTCATTTGTAGCAATGTTTGTGGCATGACTTCCTGTCATCTTATAATAAAATAGACTTGATCTTTGTCACAGGAACAATGAAAACCAATTTCGCAGCTCAGATAAATAAACAGATCATTGCATTTGTGATTTAATGGAAAATCTGACATTATACGCTTCTGTTTTTTTGACATTTTGTAAATGTCGGTAAACTTCTGCGCAGACGTCCAATGGAAAAGCAACGACTGTTGATGTGGAGAAATCTGACACAAAACCAGTATCAACCATCAGAATGCATGACCAGACTCCTGTTAACCCACTGTTATGAATTAATCTTGGAGACCAGACTGTCATTATCTTTTTTTAATGTTCCCCTTCATGTAATGGATCCTTCAGAGCTCAGTGTAAGACGGTACAAGCACTAGATAAAACACACACTATGTCAAAGTACTCCCTACAACCCCCAGTTAAAAAAAAAATCCCAGCTAATCCCTTAAAGAGGTGTGAAGATCCTATTTTAGACTCGACACTGATAGATTAAAATAATTAGATGGGTCATCACCTCACATTAGTGAGGGTCTAACGAAGGTCAGTGGCTGTCGAGCCAACCGCTGAGAGGAAAAAAGGGGAAGGAAAACTGGGCTGATTATAGTTCCTGTGTCGTGAGATTTGTCCTTGTATTCACTGACATGAGAAGAATGAAAGCCTAATCTGTGACTTACAAATGTTATAAGAAAAACTGGGATGCACAACCATTTAATACATTAAATTTGATCAGTTTGCTTATAGTCTGTCTTATGCCATAGGATCAGACTTACAACATGGACACTAGATTTAGACGCAACAGAAGCTGTATTAGTTTTGTAATCAAACGACAAAGATGTGCTCAATTTGTCAAAACATCAGAAATGTCAATTTAGTTTCAGTAAACTGAAGTTTCCCTTTGGTACCCCATGTTGTGTAAAACAGAAATTTAATAAAGATAAGAAATTATTGCACATCTTCACAATGTCCATGAATATTGCACCCTAGGGCTGCATGATATCTGCAAAACTTGCAACATGCGATACGGATGTACAGCATTGCGGTGACAATATTGCGATATTTCTCATTCAGTTAAAGAAATATCAATTTGAGCTCAGAAAAGTGCTCCTTAACAATATTCAAATGAGCCAATTGTTTGTATGCTGACACAATTTAGATTTTAAGACAAAATACTGAAGTACAATCAGTTCCACAATTGTGTCCAAAAACCTGCTGATGCTGCTACCACAGACCTTCAGACACAAACACAATCACATATTGAGTCATTTTATTCACATAGAACAATGTGTAAATGACATGGATGGATTTGATCCAAACTAAAGTGCTAGAGTACCACCATGGAAGAGCTGGAACTAAACTATATTCCATTGGCTGCCTGGTTTGGGAAATAC
>JAQQZY010000001.1:39373996-39392746 GCA_030068375.1 Ostorhinchus rueppellii
CTATGGGCAATTTAGATTAGCCCATTAACCTATCAGTGCATGTCTTTGGATTGTGGGAGGAAACCAGAGTACCCGGAAAAAACCCACGCAGACACGGGGAGAACATGCAAACTCCACACAGAAAGGTCCCCAGGTCCCACCTGGGAATCGACCCAGGACCTTCTTGCTGTGAGCTGTGAGGCACGAGTGCTAACCACTGCACCACCTTGTCACCTGTCAACACATGCTGGGAAAACAAGGAAAACACTGTTTTTAAAAAAAGAGAAAAAAAAAAAAAAAAAAAAGGACCAAACGGTATATTTTTAGAGTGTCCGTCTCAATGCTCTGTGTTTCTACCCTCCAATTCCACAGATGGCAAGGGGAGCACTGAGCATGCTCAGATGTCTACAGCAAGCACAAGGTCTACTCCAGGGGTGTCGGGCTCATTTTTGTTCAGTTCCACATCCAGTCTAATATGGTATGAAGTGGGCCGGACCAGGAAAATAATGCAAGAATTTTTGAGTGAAGAAACGTAAAATTCTATAATGAAAATATTTACATCTACGAATTATACTCGAACATAAGATGAACAAATGTGAACAACCAGACAATTGTCAAGTAAAATAAGTGCAATATTAACAATATCACACCTTCGTTAATCACTTATACATGTGAATCAGAACTTACAGATCACAGTGGATCTACAAACACAAAATATTAAATAACTGGCAAAATATTATTAAAATTCCACATACTTCTATTAAGATGATTCAAGTTAATCACCTTTTTTTTAAAATAAAAAAGGTTAATCTGTAAATAAACATTTGTGTGTAAATTTTAGTTTTTTACACTAAATCAAAGAAAAAAAATTAGCACTTTTCATTATTTATTGGTTATTATGGTCATATTTTACTGGTTTGATCATTTTAAATTAAACTGACCTAAAGTTATTTCAACATCCTTGATTGTTAATATCTTCAGTGTAATTTTTGCATTCCACAAATTCATGCCAGGGGCCACATTGAACCCTTTGACAGGCTGGATTTGGCCCCGGGGCCACATGTTTGACACCTGCGCTCAACCATCAGCACGTGTTGACAATTTTAAGTTTTTATTAACATTTAAAATAAATCACACATACATAATAACCACCACAGACATATTAGGGGTTAAAGTTTCATGAAAACCTTTTTAAAAAAAAAAAAGTGTTCATCATGTGATCAGTGGAATCAAATATGTTGAGCCCTTTTCTGACACAATGCAACTCCTTATGTTATCAGGTTAAAATAATGAAAAATACACAAGTGGTACAGCTTTAAATTCTGCTGGCAGAGTAGACCCCAAATGAATTCTCTTTTTGAATACCCTTTCCACTTTTTGTCTCAGTATTTTTGGTTCATTCCAATACTGCAGCAGAACAAGGTAAAATATGTCAGTTCCCCACAGTCTATATCATTACTGGGAAACACCATCTCAGCATACTGTACTGGAGTCGTGTTCATCCGACTGGCACTGTAAGGGAAAACCCTGTGTGGGACATGTAAGCATTTAAATCTATGGAAAACTTAGCTTGAATTTAAAACTGAATTGGAGACGTGTATTAAACTAATTATGCATTAATGCATCGGATTCCAAAAGCATTTTTATCAATCATGATGGACTAGCTTGGTGACCTCACTTCTCATGTTACATACATGTTTGTGTACTTTCTATTTGGCCAAAATAGTTACTATGATATAAAAATATTCTTATTAACCAATAAATAAATAAATACAGGGTTACTACTAGGGGTGTGGATTGGCAACAATCTGGCAATACGATACAAATCCTAATACTAGGATCATGTTACGATGTCATGATGCTGTTAAAAAGGCAAATTTTTTGTTCATTTCTTTTTTTAAGTGAATATTTCATTGAATTACATCTGAAATATGCACAAATCTAAACACTTATTTTATCACAACAGGATCTGATGCTACATCAAAATGTTCCTCTGTTCAAACTTGAATAATGTTTTATAGTCATTACAGTTTAAGATCCTGCTCAAATATTCTATTTCTTCATAACTTAACATGACATTTTTGTGCAGTCAAAATACCTAACATCTGCTGCTCTGACAGTAAAAAGTGCTTTAAGGATGCTTCAAAGAACCATTATTTAATAAAAAAAATAAAAAAAACAGTGGTATTAAATAATAAATAAAATATAAACAAAGAAAACCAAAAATGAACGTCTGCCATATCTGCATTTGAATAAATACCTAAAAATATCGACACAGTATTGTGAAATAAAATATTGCAATATACTGCAGAACCGATATTTACTTACACCCCTAGTTACTACAACTTAAATTTAAGACCTTTTGTAAGACGACTTTGAATGGAATTTAGTGCCCAATTCATAGCCATACTGGGAAAAAATGTGTGACTCAGAACTTAGGAAAATGTATTTATTTACTCTTGATTCCCACCATTCCAACTCCAAGTCAGGGGCTGCAAAGTTAGCGATAACCGGTTCCAAGTTTCAAAATAAATTGTTGAGTTGGAACACATCTAAATCACAATATAGCAAACAAGTTTATGACAACACAAATTTGATATTGTAGGACTTAAGTTAATACCTTCATGAAACTTTAAGGTAAATTAAAGACATCTAAGACTAACACCCCGTGGGAAGCCTGTAATTATCACAAATGTTGAATCACTGTTTTTTACATTTTAAAGGCTGATTTTTTAGGATATAAAAGGGAAAAAGTAGTAATTTAAACAATATTTGTAGTCTGATGTGTTTAATTTCTTTAGTTCTTAAGATGAAATTGTAAAGAACAGTGATTTGTGCTTTTAAATTCAGAAGACATAAAATAAAACAGAACAATAGTATGGGTGAACTTCAGTAAAATAATAAGCCACTTATGCACACCAAGTTCTTAAGCTGTGACTTTAAATAAAATAAACCCTAAAGACAAAAGAAAAATGGACAATCTAAAGTATATCACTATAATGGTAATTATTTTATCCCCCGGGCATATATGCGATGGTGTTAACAGTATTTAAATGAACATTTAGCTTTTTATTCACTGTGGAGCTTTCTACTACTCCATCAGGAAAACATTTCTACACCAAGTGCTACTGGTGCTGAATGATTAACATGTCCATGACTGATGACTTCTCCTGCACGTCATCCACCTCTGTGCCCACGTAATTATCTTCTTAGTCTCATCTTTAGTGGCAAACGGAACCAAATACAGACACTTTCAGGATGTGCACAGCATTTCTCTAAATACTGACAACACAATATAAATCCACTGCTTCTTGTCTTTTTGTAGAGTTACATAAGAATCATTCTACAAGTAACTTTCAGTATTGATGATGAAAAATAAGGCGTAATGCCATCTTTCTTTGCATTTTCAGGGAGAGGAGACGCTCTTGGGAGGGTGATGGGGGAGAGAGGGGAAAAGAAACATGCATGTGTGTTATGCATAATGCATCAGGCATCTGTTTTATTGAACATCATGATGCGTTTCTTTATGGTTTTTAATATGTTGTCAGCTCCTCAAGGCTTCTCCATGCAATTACTTAGTGGCAGCATTGTGCTTATAATGCCATTACTTTACATCCTGCTGCATGAGCACACACACACACCCACACACACACACACACACACACACACACACGTCATGCATGTCATATGGTCTAATGGACACACTGATATGACAAATACACTCATACTGCACCTATGCAAAGGACATGTGATTGTTCGTATCCTACAAACATGCAGGCATTTATGCTAATTCATTTAAAAAAAAAAAAAAAAAAACACAATATTTTTGGCAACACTAATGATATGGAGAACTATTTCTATGCAATGCAATATGCATGGATAGGGTCGTATTGATGAATAAAAATAAAAAACTGCCTAACAACAGGAGGGAGAAACTGTCTGGCTGGGGCTCAGAGTTTCCCTTGGGACTATAATGTTTGAGTACAGACTTCATGATGATGGCTGTGAATATGGATGGACATTCTTTGATTGTCTTTTCTGTTGGACAGTAAGTGGTTATTTAAAGCTTCTTTGGCAGATTACTTCACTGACCCTCATTCCACTTTGGATAATATATACACTATACAATGTCAAAACAAAGAAGAAAAAATAGCACTCCCTCACAGATGACACTTGCATAACAGCAAGTGAGTAATTGGACGGCACTGATTATTGTTGTTACTGATTACTAAATTCTACGTAAATATATGAAGTCAATTTAAAAAAAAAAAAAAAAAAGAGTCTATTTAATGGGATGGACTATCCTGGACTCTGATTATAACGGTTGTAACAGTGTGCTGAAGGCCCACTGCATATAAACGGGTGGAATAAATAAAACAATCGACACTGGGCATAACAACCACATGGGTTCCTTTTTCTTCTGCTTTTGTATTTTTTCCAGCAACAGCATACTTTCTGGCAGCTCAACCACAAGCCCCAAGGGACAAATTTCTCAAAACAAATGAGCATAGAATTTTGTGTTACAATAATCACGATGGATTACATTTCTATCGCACTTTTCAAGGTACCTAAAGCACTTTACATTATTGATCCATTATTCATTTACTCTCACATTTTCACTCTGGTGGCGTTTTACTACGTTTGTATCCAGAGCTGCCCAGGGGCAGGCTGACAGAAGCATGGCTGCCTCACAGCCCCTCCCATCACCACCAAACATTAATTTCCTCCAGTGTGAGTGACACTGGAGGAAAGGTGGGTGAAGTGTCTTGCCCAAGGACACAACACCACATGACTAGGACAGAGTGGGATTCAAACTGCCAACCCTTCAGTTATTGGATGACCCGCTGTACTGACCTGAGCTATGGCTGCCCAACCCCCAATTACTCCACACGCCCAACACACATTAGGAATGGGAATTCAGTGTTTCCCATACATGCTTTTAATCATGGCAGCCCGCCATGAATAAATAATATCCGCCACAAATGTTTTTTTTCCCCCTGCTTTTTCGCTCAGCCTCGCTCATAAAAGCATTATAATGTAGCCAGTCATAACAATTTCAGTGCAGTAGGTGGCGGTATAAACAGTCACTCCATCAATAAAGCCAAAGAAGACACACTTAACACCTCGTCTGCCAGAAGAAGAAGACCGGCATGAAAAACCAAAGTAATTAAAACAGTGGTCCAACAGCTATAACTCATCCTGTTCTATTAGCCGGACTCTGTTTATGTAGATGGAAGCTCAACATGTGAAGAGACATTAACTCGCACTTTTAGTAGTGTTAACATTAGCCAACAGGCTAGCCACGTCACAGTTGTTTAGCTGCTGCCACTTAGCTGGCGCTAATGATACAACTGTATGCAACCCGAGTGTTCAAGGGTTAAAACTCTTATGTTTTTCTTGGTCACCCCCCACCCACCCCCCATGACCTCACCACCACAAATTGATTCCTGACCTGTGGGAAACACTGGAATTCATGAGGATTTAACAATTCTGATTATTGATCCGATTCCTTATGAATTCTCATTGGATAAGGGAGTAAAAGCGTACAAACAGGTTTGTTTGTATGTGCGGTCATTTTTAATATCATCTCTGCACAGAAAATATAACAAATACAGTATGCGACTGTACTAAGTGAAAATGAAAGAAACTTCAGCTTCTTTGCTTATTCATCCAAGTCTCCCACTGTTGTGCACCTCATTTTCCTTACCATCAGAAACTTTTCTTTGGAGGGGGTAGGACGTTTGTTCCCCCCTAGAACTGAACCCAGATGACACCCTGGTGTTTGGTCTGCTGCTAGATTCACAAGTGCCGCTAAGTAGTGTATCAACCACATGACAATCATGCAAATGAACCGCATGCCGAGTGGACAAATGTTTTAACATATTGGAGGGATTTCCCCCCCTTTGAAGAAATGGAAGCTTTGTAAGTGTTACAACTGGCCCTGCAGTCATCTTTTCACATGAAATACACTTTAGGGCAGGTTAATAAATTAAGCTTTATACTAAATAAAACCCCATCTGCTTATCACACACATACGAAATAAACCTTTTCCTGCAATATAACCCTCTTAACATGGTTCTGTTGGGTCAACTTTTACCGGCTCCAGAGAACATTCACCTTCCCTTTTAATCTTAATAGATACTATATTATTGTTACGCATTTTATTCTGACCATTAGCAGCCAAATCAACACAACCCAGTGGCCCATTTTCAGTACTAACACCAAGTTTGGAAAAGATTTAATAGCCCATTGTTGAGTTGTTGTCAGTCATGTTGCCATCAGTGGAGAGCAGCTGCTCTGTTGTCGCCTCAGCACCGAACCACAGAATAGCATAAAACAAAACTGAATAGTTGTGCGTCGTCACCAAATGGACCTGAAAGGCTCAGCAGACAAATATGATTTACTCGTCAAACTGTGGACGTGCAAGATGTATCCACCACAACAAAAATCCTACACAAGTAATGAGCACTACCAGTAGTGTGTAGGCAGGACAGACCTACACTAGGGTCATCGCCAAAGAGACTTCACTGAAGTTTTATGAAGTGCTGCAATGACCTGGTAAACAAACGACTTTAGTATTGATATTATTATAGTATTGATGAAGTATTGATTGTTCTTTAATAGCATTTTTTTGCTTTAAACCTACAAATATTTTTGACACATTTACCAGACAGTAAAGTTAAAGGTTTACTTGCTGTATTGTCACAGTAGAGAAAATCAGACCTGCATTTTACCCACCCTACTACACACAGTAGCTTTCATTAGCATTAGCACACATTTAGGCTAATGACCTGCAATTATGCATTAATCAACAGTATCTTTACATACAGCTACATGCTTACTGGGGGGGGCAACGGTACATGTCGTACCATTTGATACTCCCCTCACGTTTACAAGCATGTACCATGGTACAGCTCAATTCTCATTTTCAGAGAACAAACGTGAGTTATTAGGAAATATTAGAGCTTTACAACACAACTTGGAGAATTCTACTGTCATTGGATGGAGCTGGATGTGGCGGAGCCCCTCTACAGCCAGATGTGAAGCAGTCTTTTTTTTACTTCCAACTACCCTTCTCAGTATTTAACATGAGTATCCACACGAGTAAAACTTCCTCCATCATCACCATGTTTGTTATTGACTACTTCTCAAAAACTATCTTCATGGTGTTCAGCCAGTATGGTAAATAAGTGTGGTGGCCTCTGGTGGATTGATAGATTCAAATTAAATTTATGTAGCGCCAAATCACAAAAGTTCTCTCATGACACGTTACATATGGAGTCAGTCGAAACCACACTCAAGCCAATTTACAGAAACCCAACAGAATTAATGGTCATTCCAGCGTACAGGATGTATGAAGGCTGTGACGTATAAAACATAAAAAAAAAAAAACAGATGTACCCATTTGTGTACATAAAGCAAACATAAACCAGCCTTAAGGCGCCATCAGATACCGGTTACATTTCAGGGCATACAGCAGAGATCTGCGTCCAAACCGTACCAGCAACCATGACTGAAGAACCCCAATACGTACCCAACTGTGGCTAACCAGTACCGCTGCATCCCTAATGCTTACTGTACAGGTTTTCAAACAAACCCCTCCACCCGAAGAAACTTTTTACAGTTAAGGTAAACTACTCTGGCACATTTTTTAAAAGCGGGGCAAACAAACTAGTGTTTCCCATAGGATGACAACAAAGACATTAAACTGACACGGCTGACATTTTGTGTTGCTTTCAAACTCACGGCTGTTCTTCTGGTGGAGAAGGAGAGAAATGAGGACAAGGAGAGGAGGGAGAGACAGAAGGAGAGGCAGAAGTTAAGAGAAAGAGATAAATTCAGAGGTGAATCATCTCTGGATGTCTCAGCGCTGCAGCGGTATGGTTCCTCTGTTCGCGATGTTGCTGAAGCTGACACATGGTTCTGCCAGCTGTCTCACGGTAACATCAGGACGAGACGTGGTGGACGTCAAGTGTCTGTATTCAGAGCCAGCCGTGCACCATTTTATTAGATTCAGTCTGACTGCTGTTGGGTTCATTTTTGTGGCAGCAGAACAGCAAAAGTTTCACTTCGGTTCATGACTACGCTTTAAAAATATCTGCCCTAATGAGTCAAAGCAGGTGGGGTCACTCATTTACAAGTTTGCTCAGAAAGTTGGTGTCGTTAACGTCTGAATAGATGAAATTCCACAATAAACCCCATAACTACCAGTGGCATGGAAATGACAAATCAGGTTCTCTTTTGTCATCTTTAGGAATGTTTTAATAACTCAGCTTAAACACTTGAAAATGCTCCAAAGTTTCTCTGTTTTACTTAATTTACATCATGTATGTTTGGCAGGTTTTATTAGTTTTGTGTTCTACCTCTGTTTATGAAATGAGCTGCTGTTTGTCATGTTCTGAGCACAATCAAGTGTTAACACTAGACATGAGTGACAGTTTCCATCTTACTGTACAAGAATTTAGATCACTTATTTTTCTTATTAAAACAAACTGAACACATGAAATCACTGCAACAGAGTTCAAGTCCATTTTCGTGGTGAGTTTCCTATCTGTTGTATTTTTCACCTTCAGAACGCATGGTTTTTCATCCAACCTTTTTTGTCTTTTTAAATTTTAATTTTTCTGCATCGTTAATAATTTAAAACCACAAATAGCCAACTTTCACTCTGGACTAAATATCAACCTTTAAACTGGAAAGAAATAATGATTTGACATTTACTGCAATAATCGTGAGTATTGACATTTTTGACCCTATTGCCCCGCTCTACAAAAGTCCATAGCCGCTTGCATCTGGGCAGTAGTGACTTCTGACTTTGTATTCAACCATTTTTCCGGCAACTGACATTTGCTGTAATTTCTAGGGTTTTTCTTTGGTTTTCCGAAGTACCTGAGCCTCTGAAAATCTAACAAAATAACTGTAATTTAGCTTTATTTTTGAGGAATTCCTATTGTAAAATGTATTTGTCAAAAAAAAAAAATATGACAACACAGCCAAACATTAAAAAGCCTTCAAAAATAAACTAAACAAATTGCTGGAGTGCTGTGGGTATCACCTGCAAATATTTGATCTCAGAAATGACATTTGTTTTTATCCTCTTCACATTGACTTTACATTAAAATCATTAAAGCCTTGTAACAGAAGAGAAATACCAAAGATAAATATCAATACTTTGGGGAAACTGAGAAGTCTAACAGTTCAGAGCACAGACCACAAGTTGTAAAGTACTTCTTTTCAAGTCCCTGTCTTTTGTCCCAGTCTCTTTGGTCCCATTTCCTGTTTCCTGTCTGCTGTCCATACAGTATTGTCAGGGACAAATTAAAAAAGGATTCCTGTGATTGAATGAGCAGGGATCTAAAAATGTCAAGTAGGCAAAGAAAGGATGGAAACAGACACATGGCTGCTGTGCTGGAATCTGAAATATATTCCATTACACACTCTGCATGTTAAATCAGGTTGACATAGAGGACACTGGTTCAGTTTTTTGCTGTGAATGTCACTGTCATTCTAGACATCATTGTAATTAACATTGTTGATCACTTTGTTAATTACAGCTAATTTAACCATCTCATTTCCCCTCCCCTTTACATCCCCTACACTTGTTTTCTCATCATTCAGCAGATATGTAGTTTACTCATTCACTCAGACAGTAATTACATGGTTTAAAACAACACATGACTGTATTAATGATTAACAGAGGTCAATTAACCTCAGCCAACTAAACTAAGGACTGACAGGAGCAGCTCAGAGTTTAAAGAACTTGACAGTAATTTCTTCTGTTGAAAACAGTTATTATACTGACCTGTAATATTCCAGTGGACAACTTTTAGTGAAGAAAAACTCTACTTACCAAAGAGTATGGTACTGAATAACAAAAAGGTTGTTTTTTTCCAGAACATGATATGAAGGACATCACTGGTTGACAGTGACAGAAGTAGAGGGAGAGTTGGATCATCTATAAGTTTGACAGGGAGGGGAGCTGTGCGGGAGCTCCAGAGAAGGCTTTCTGTAGTGTTAGCTGCACTGGAAAGAGTATGTAGACCAACGGGTGGATGCAAATGGAGATGCAGATAAATTTTATCCATGCATTTTCTTCTGCTCATCCAGATCCAGGTAGGAGGGGCATCTACTTGGGTGGAGAAGCCCCGATTTCCCCATCCCATCCACCTCCTCCAGCTCCTCCAGGGGAATTCTAAGGCATCCCAGGCCAGCCGAGAGATCTAATACCTCCAGTGTGTCCCGAGTCTGCCCCGGGGTCTCCTGTCTGGATAATACCCAGACCACCACACCGGGGAGGGTCCATGAGGCATCCTGACCAGATGCCCCAGCCACCTCAGCTGGCTTCTCTTGATGTGCCCGTCAATCTCGCATTCCATCCTTTCCTCACTCATGAACAAAACCCTGAGATTAGTGCTGCGACAACAAATCAAGTCAGTCGATCCAAATCAATTCTTATGAGTTGCTAACAAATTCAGCAGTCGAGTCGTTGGGTCTTGAGCATATTAGCATTGAGGCATGTTCACAAGCTGTGTAGTGTAACTGTAGTGCAATTATGTTCCTGATGGCCACAGCAGCACTGTTGGCTCAAAAATGTAGTGCACTGTTAATGTAACAAAACCTGAATATGGAGGGGGGAAAAAAAATGGCCAAAATCCAACAGTGCACTACATTTCAGGCAAACTGGGCAGTCGCAACCACTGGGAACAGAAACCTAGCTTAAGATACCCGACATGTCACGATTACTTTAGCCCGTTAGACACTGTCATAATTATAATATTTTCATTCATCTCCATTTATCAGGCCACCAGACTAACATTACCTACCGGATCTGGTTGAAGACTAGAGCTTGCTAGTGTCAAGCCATCACCAGTCTACGTAGCACACCAGTACTCGCTAACAAAAGCCAAAGCTATTGTGGGGATGTGATCATTAGGGACTTATCTGTGGCTCATTACTTTGGGTTCAAAGGTGATCTTTGAGAATTGAGTCTTTTCTTTTTATCTGATGAATCACTTATTTAGTAAAATAATCAACAGATAAATTATTAAAGTTGTCGTTAGTTGCAGTCCTACCTGAGATATTTACATTATTCAACTTGGGGCAGCAACTCTTGTCCAACCAAGACAGGGCCCTCAATCCTTTACTGACTGAGGATCATGGCCTTAGTGCCAATCATCTTGGCTGCAAATTGTCCCGCTGCAAGCTGGAGGTCAACAAGACCATATTTTCAGCAAAAACAAGAGATGCTACCCTGAGACTCTAACCTCGACCCCCCTTTTCCCCTGGCTGTGCCTTGAAATTCTGTCCATAAAGATTATGAACAGAACTGGTGACAAAGGGCAGCCCTGGTGGAGTTCAAACACGCACCAGGAACAAATACAACTTGCTTATTGGAAGTTTATCCACAGGAAATTCAGGATCTAGTGTTTTTCTGTGCATCTGTGTACTTTATCATTTCTGGTTTTAATGCACCCTGAGATTACAGTGTTGCATATTTCCACACCGACTAGTCACAAATCACGACATGCTCCACTATGTAATGAGTTGATTATAATTCTAGTATGTATTCAGACGACACTAAAAAATAATGAACCACATACTGATACTTAAAGCCTCACTTCTCAATGTGTCAGCTGGACTACAGGGCATCTGGCCAGTGCCACAGCTATGGCTCGGTTAATTTTAGCCATAAATAAAGACTTTGTTAGAACTAGAAAAAGGACTCCATTAAGGTCAGGACAAAAAGGGCCGGGGGACGAATTAAAGTGACAGACTGTCACATTGATGGACACAAACGCTTATGTTCTGCCACCACTACCCCTATGACTCCAACCACAACTTTAGGTTCCATGTTCAGGTCATCAATTTCAAGCATTTCAAGACTTACATTGACTTCTGTCTTGTACCTGGATGTTGAAAATTAGTGGTGTCCCAGGCAGTGACAATGACCAATGATTGAAAATAGATGACAAGGGGTCTTGACCAAGCAGCAGAATCTGACTACTTAATGTGTTTGACAGTAGGGCTGCACGATATTGGCAAAAATTGTGATAGATGATATGGATGTACAGCTTAGTTTATTTGAATTCTTCTGTATCAGACATGTAATACGTCAAACAGACCTGACATGTTTTGGCGGTAAACTTCCGTCTTCGTCAGGTGTCACAAGGGGTGGAGTCAACCTGTCAAATCCGACAGGCTGACTCCGCCCCAGTGAACAATCAATCATTTTTAAACACATCACACACCATCTTGTGACACCTCTGATGAAGACGGAAGTTTATCGCCGAAACATGTCAGGTATTTTTGATATACTACGTGTCTAACAGAAGAATTCAAATAAACTAAAATATAGACACTATGAACCTTGTTGGATTATGGATGTACAACACTGCGATAACATTGCGATATTTCTCGTTCAAAGAAATACCAATTTCACTGACTAGGTGTTCCTTAATGTTAAAGTGAGCCAATTGTTTGTATGCTGACTCAGTTATTTTGAATTTAAGAAAATACTGAACTACTGCAATCAGATCCACGATTCTGTCTAAGAACTTAGTGATGCTACCACAGACTTTCAGACACAGTCAAATACTGCATTCAACCAGCAGCAGTATTATATAAGTTTTGCTGCTAACAAAACTAAAATGCTAGAGTGATAGAGAAAACCACTCTGGTACCCCATGACATGTAAAATATAAGCCAAGGAAAAATACAAGTTAGATGTCTTGGTGAAAAATTGTTACACACACCGCTATCAATAATATTTTCGATATACTGTGCAGCCCTAATATATAGCAGGTTCAAAGTACCCAACCATACATTAAAATATGTAAGGTCTAGGGTATGTACGTCGCTAACACTCCTACAATGTTAACATTACTTTTTAGATTAAATTGATTCTATCCAATTCCTCAGTCATGACATTAAGTTTGTGAGTTCACCATGTCAATTAGTTCTCAGTAAGCAAGGAATCTGCATTTACTGCTTACTGTGTGAGGTACTTGGTGTTAAGTACTGAAGAATGGAGGAGTGATTTTGACAATGTTGAACTACAGGTCAGCATTTTATACATTTCCCGTTTTGTTAGATGTCGATATACACAAAGAAGTGGAATTCCACACAAAGACACTACCTTTCAAATAGGGGTGGGGGATATATTGAATATACTCATATCGAGGGTTGTGTCGGATGAGATGTATGAAATGACTGCATTGCGAACATAGAGTACAAATTATCATGTAAATGTTCAAGTCTGCATGCAATTCTCTTTGGAATTCCGCTTCTTTTACTCTGCTGTGGCTCCTCAGTGAGTAATACATTCCCCCGCATGGAAAGAGCGAAAAAAATACAAACCCCCCAAAAAAACAAAGCGCACCGGCAAATTTACTAGCCACTGGTAAGAGCTGCTGAAGAAAAACTTAGCCACATTTCCACCATGTGGGACCGGCTCAACTCGGCGGGAGTCGGTATTCTGATGCGGTGCGTTTACTTCCGTGTCGTCTGCTCTGAAAGTTGCCAAAACCTTGCTCATTGTGTGTTGTCTCGTTTGAATGTTTCCGTCGTCCACCACAGAGTGAATCTGTTGGACTGACCATGGTGTAGTTTACTTCTATCATCATGTGGATTAATGTACCGCCATATTTTTTTTAATTTATTTTTTAAACACAGTCTACTTCTGCATCTGTTTGTAAAACAGTCAGAGAAAACTGTCTGACCAGTCAGTGATCTGCAGTGTTTATACGTCACATTTTGGAACAGCAGCAGAGGCAGCACTAAAACTAGTACTGGGTACCAGATTCCAGGGGATTTTTCATTAATGCATCCATACAATTCTATTGTGTTATTTTTGACAGCTTGTGGTTTGAAATAAAAGGTTTACTAAACTAACTGAAGGATCTGCTTGAATATTTTTCTGGTGTCATTTTATGCATCAAAGGGTTAAATTTATAATTTTTAAAGTGCTTTATAGGAGATGTCAGATTATATCACGATATAGCCCAAAAATAGAGATATTGGCTTTAGGCCCCATCATGCAGCCCCATTTTCAAAATGTTTGAAAACGGTTAAGACAAACGATCTGTAGTAAAACTGTATGTAAGAGACTGACTTTGACATAAGGCATTTCACATGCAAGGCGCATTAGAGTCATTTTAGGCCAAAGGAAAAAAAAAAAAAACAGTAAGAGTAGTAAAAATTTCAAGAATAACTAGAATTTAGCAGTAAAATGACATGAACCGCTTAGAGTGAGAGAAATAAGTATTTGATCCCCTGCTGAATTCTTAAGTTTGCCCACTTCCATAGCAGTCAGACAAATTTATATGGTCGTTTACGGATTATGGGTATAGACAGAATATCAGTCAAATGCGTAAAAAATACACAATATAAAAGTTGTAAATTATGCATTTTATCAAGTCAATTAAGTATTTGATCCCCACTAACTCACTTAAAATTCTGGCTCCCACAGATTGGGTGGTGCCCATGTGTCACAGCTGTGCTCAGTCAACCAATTACCAATACTCCTGATCTTAACAAATGTATATAAAGCACACCTGCTCCAAAAATCAGTCACTTACATTCCAACTTCTATAGCACCATGGGCAAGGCCAAAGAACGGTCAAATGATGTCAGGGACAAGATTGCTTTGTAACCCATACATCCTTGTGCAGGTCTACAATCAGCAAAAGGCTTGGTGAGAAGGTGACAACTATTGGTGCCATTATTCGCAAGTGGAAGTTGCACAAAATGACTATCCACCATCCTCGGTCTGGAGCTCCCTGCAAGATCTCGCCTTGCGGAGTGACGATGACGACGAGAAAGATGAGGGAGCAGCCTAAAACAACATGGCAGGAGCTCGTTAATGATCTGGAGACCATTGGGACCTTTGTCACGAACAGTTGGTAAAACACTGCCGTAATGGACCGAAATCTTGCAGTGCCCGCAAGGTCCCCCTGCTCAAGAAGGCACATGTACAGGTCCGTCTTAAGTTTCCCAGAGAACATCTAAATGACTCAGAAGGCTTGGGAGAAAGTGCTTTGGTCAGATGAAGCCAAAGTTGAGCTATTTCGCATTAACTCGACCAGCCATGTTTGGAGGATGAAAAAAAACATTAGTATGACCCAAAGAACATCATACCCACGGTTAAGCATGGAGGTGGAAACATTATGCTTTGGGGCTGTTTTTCAGCAAAGGGTACAGGGCAAGTTAGGGGGCCAATGAACGCAGCCATGTACTGTAAAATCTTGGAGAACCTTCTTTCCTCAGCAGAAGGACTGAAGATGTGTCGTGAGTGGGTCTTCCAACATGACAATGACCCCAAACATCCTGCCAGGACAACAAAGGAGTGGCTCACGAAGAAGCATAATAAGGTCATTGAGTGGCCTAGTCAGTCTCCAGACCTTAACCCGATGGAAACTCGAAGCTCCAGCTCCCTCAACAGATTTTCAAAGAGGCAGCCAAGAAACGTTGAGTTACAGACTGTCTAGAGAAGAATGGGCCAAAATTCCTCCTGCGCAGTCTGCAAACCTGGTGACCAACTACAAGAAATGTCTCATCGCTGTGCTTGCAAACAAGAGTTTCTCTACCAAGTACTAGCTTTTGTTTTGCTTGGGGATCATATACTTATTCCACTTAATAAAATGCACAACAATTTATAACTTATATTGTGGGTTTTTTAATGCATTTGACCAATATTCTGTCTATATCCATAATCAGCAAACAACTACAAAAATTCGAGTGAACTTCTATGGAAGTGGGCAAACTTACAAATTCAGCAGGGGATCAAATACTTATTTCCCCCACTGATGTTCGGCGAGAAGTGGTGAATTTGAAATGAAGAATTTTAATGAAATCAGATGGATAATAGACAAACTCACCAGTTCTATTATTCATATTCTCTGAAAAACTGCCAAAGAATCACAAATTCTGCTAGGGTATGTAAACTTGTGAGCACAACAGATAAATAACTGAACTTAGGACTGAAGACATGCCCCCTCTAACACGCAGAGATTTGCAGGATGTTTTTTGTTTGTTCCATAAAATTCTAAAAAAGAAAAAAAAAAAGCTGAGATTTTCTCCTGCTCAAAACATTTTTTTTTGCCTAAAGTGAACGCAATACCCTTTCATGATATCCAATCACCTATAGGAGGTGAATGGACTAGTACAACATTAAAAACAGCAGAGTTTTCAGTCTCTTATGTGCGAAATACATATTCTATAGCGAGGTATACACTGCACTGAAGTTAAACAGTGTTTCTGAACTGCAGACGACTTTCACACAGTGACTTTTTTCCGCTCTCTATCAGTCTCTCTAGGACTCGACAGTTCCTCTCAGTCTCTCTGGCACTCCAATCAATAGGTCTCATTGGGGGACAACAGTGGAGGAGAAAATCAAGTGTTTATCCAGGTTCTCATTCCCCGAGCCATGTTCATCTTGTTCTCATATTGGCTTTCCATGAGGGTGTTTACAAACTCCAAGTGTATGTTTCCGAGCGCAAGACCATCAGAAGGTGATGCTACACTGTGCTTTCAGACAACTTGACAATCGCATCAGGTCAGGTAGGATTATACACAACCACACAAATAATAGAGCCTATTTATTGGAAAACCAGCAGTTTATGTATACACTCCAGCTTTTCTCAGATACAGGGAGTCCACAAAGTCTCTTTACAGCTTAAAAATTTATTATAAAAGCAACTGATGAGGTATGTTTAGATTTGTTCTCGTTTCTCAGTGGTTATTGAAGTTTTTAATCGCATCGCATGTGTATTTCAGGAACCTGTAAAAGGGTCATTTATTAAACCCACTTAGTCTGTGGTTCATTGTGTATTTGGACCCTAATATGTCAGACAGTTTGAATTTGAACCCTCCAGCAAAAACTATTTTCATTTTAGAAAAAAACAAAACACGATTTCTACAACCCATTTTAATTCCTGCTTAATTTGTTCCTTTTCATTACTAGTTACATCACGACATTTGTACATATAAGGTCCAGACTTCTGATGAATATTTCTTTGAGACAACATAACTGTCAGCAGCAGCAGTTGGAGTCCAAACTGAAAATATGTCCAAACTTGAAGCCCAGTTGTTGGTGTAACGGGACAGAGCAGCACAGCCAACAACCTGGAGGGGGTGGGGCCTGAAGTGGCTCATGTGCATTTAAAGGGCCAACGCTCCAAACCACCTTTCTAGTGTCGTTACTCAGAAATAGTGTAGACGATGGACCTGTGGAGTTGAATGAATGATCAATTCAGACCCAAGCACAGCATTTACAGTTTATAGAAACCACAGGGAAATGAAGAATTCCATTTAAAAACAGGAAAATATCACTCCTTTAAATAAAACCCAAAAATAGCTACCCCTCAGGAAGAAGCAAAGTTTGAATTGGGAATTACTGAAGCAAAACTGAATACGCAGACTCAGCCAAACTACAGGATAATGCACGGAAAACATACAACATACATCATGCTTGCTTTGCTTTTGTAACAACAAAAAAACGGTTTAACTGTATGGACACCCTTTTCCTCCTTAAATTTAACCCATTTTCGATTCCTTTCACATAGTTTCTCGTCACTCCATTCATCCATTACTATTCATAATCTTTCTTGATTCCAGCTCCTTCTCATCATCCTCTGTTAATCTGTACAGAACAGATCCGTCAATCCTTCAGCAGACACACTTCATTAGTATGAACACTGATTGGCAGTTGGTTATGTGTCCACTTTGTGCGTTTGTTCCGGCTGGATTAGATTACACTCATTTTTTATTCATTAAAAACAACAGCTGGAGAAACAAGAAGAAAGATTTTTTGGAGAAGAACTCGCATCTATTGATATGTTTTTTTAAATTTCCTGCGCAAGATTTTAAAACTTCTCAATTCTTACGAGCCCTTTTAAATGATGATCAACGTTCCTCACAAAGACTTCGCACCTTTGCTGATAAAAATAGATGGACTGTAGTTCACTTCTACAGCAGTAGGATCTCATTATTTCAGTGTGTCCTTAGTTTCACAGCACAATTGTCAAACTATATGCACATCAGTATTGGGACACGTTGAATCCCAATACCTTTGTGCATATAATAAAATGATGTGGGTAAAGCATTTATAAGCAAATGGTTGTAACACACAAAATTAACAAATTTAGATCAAAATGAAAGTTATATTGAGAGACTATTATGGGTCAAACTGTGCCCTCGTTTGTACCAAACCCTTTCGGTTCAGGGCCTTCAATACAGTACAAAGCTGTGCTGAACAAATACATGAAGCTTGTGTGAAGAACACAAACACTCAGGAACCAGGGTGGACACAAGCAGAACCCATGTGCAGGGTTTCCTCTATATACACATTCAGCAGTGGTCAATTCTGAGAACCACTGCAAAAACAACATAACGGAGAGTACAACAGAGCCACAGAAGCTGAGTTAGAGGTTCAAAGCATGATGCTTCACTTTTGGTTTGTTGCAGTTTTGTGGCACAAACGTTTTTTTTTTTTAAACTCAAGTTGGCAAAACCATGCTTCTCTTCTCCTTCACCTTGCCTCTATTGTGGTTTAACTGTGAAGTCATGTTCACAGCATCTCAAGGAGTACTGGGAGGCATTCAAAAACACTCAGTTTTGGCAAACGCTGTCATTTACTAACATTGGACATTCATTCATTCATTTTCTATACCCGTTTTATCCTCACGAGGGTCACGGTGGTCGCATGGAGCCTATCCCAGCTACTTAAGGGCGAAGGCGGGGTACACCCTGGACAAGTCGCCAGTTCATCACAGG
>JAQQZY010000001.1:39400762-39414017 GCA_030068375.1 Ostorhinchus rueppellii
AACTCTCCCAAAATTAATGATAAAGCCAAATTAAACGACTGCTGTTCCGTAGCCGTAGCCATCGTACTTCTTCTGCAGTCTAACACTGTCCATCATTGTGCTAAGCCCGCCCTACAATCTCGCTACACAGAGTGTTGTGATTGGATCGGTTAATTTGTACCGGACCTGGCTGAGGCTCTATGGAGTGTGCCGAGACCAACGATTCAGGCATGCGAGTTTACTAGGCTACAGGAATGCAAGATAACTGGAATTGTACAACTTCATCCCAAATAGTCATTTGCTGCTGCATTTCCCTTTGCATTTTTGGAAATCATTAAACTGGAAAATGTATGGAAAGTAAAAATAGTTGTATTTTATCATTAAAGATATGGTTTGGATAAAAAGATCTGTCATACTGGTGGTTGAACCATTATTGAAACATAAAAAGATATTTAGGTAAAAAGAAATACTGTTCAATTATGGCAGCAGTGGGACACCTTAGACTGGGTGGAGCTGGAAGAATACATTTAATAAACACTGTATGTGAGCAAAACATGGTACCGATAGAAGAGAAATTTATGAATGAACACAGAATCCCAGTGGAATTAGAAAATATATTGTACTTTTCTGTAACAATAAACGGCTTTTTGTGGACCACA
Organism: Ostorhinchus rueppellii; assembly: GCA_030068375.1. Classification (NCBI taxonomy): domain Eukaryota; kingdom Metazoa; phylum Chordata; class Actinopteri; order Kurtiformes; family Apogonidae; genus Ostorhinchus; species Ostorhinchus rueppellii. The sequence continues at coordinate 39,401,401 of JAQQZY010000001.1, forward strand.
TGATCCCATAATGACCACTGAGTTCATAGAATAATCAGATGAACACATCCCATCAGTTGCTTTTGTAACAGATTTTGCGAACAGACTCTATATTTGTCGTAAAGGTTGCCCATTTCAGCACTCGCCCACCCACCCCACCACAATGTTTGCCTCTTGCCTGTGTAGTCAGGAAAGTTTAGCGCTACATGACAGCTCCCACAGATACTTCTGCTCCATCTCATGTCTACTCGTCCTTCAAGGTTCAAGCTGGCATCTTATCAGGGCCTCAGACAGCCTTCTTTTTGTGATGGATGGAAGAGCGGTGCCTCGTAGGAAGAAGCCGAAATTGTCAGGCTCTGGCGCCCAACTCCCACCTTCCCCCACAGTGACTCAGATACGGGCAGCCCCAAGCACAACTCCGTACGGGTGATGAGCTTTGAGAGGCCCTGGAGGATCTATCAGACTTGCGCCGTTAATGTACTTCGCAACTGTGGGAGCTCTTAGCGAGATACGGCCGCACCGGAGGGCCAGTCAATCCAGTGATACGTCCGAGGTGGTATCACTCAGATAAAGTTGTGGCAGTGACCGCCAAAGTAAAAAGCCCTGGAACTATGTTCTTTAGCCCCATTATCTTGAGATGAAGAAGAAGGAAAAAAAAAATCAGGAATCATCTTTTAATCACAGGGTTGAAATATGTTCATAATTACCTAAGGGAAATGTATTCACACTAATGACTGGGAGGGCTTGCCAGCTATCACAGACTTCATTATAATTAGGGAATTTCATCTTATTATTAATAGGACTATGTGCTTGTGTATGTGGGTGTGAATCTGTGTAGCCTTCCATCCATTTGTGGGTGTGTTCTTTTAAAAGGGGGCAGCTTCCACACCAATATGTGTGTGTGTGTGTGTGTGTGTGTGTGTGTGTTTTCTGTAATATACCTAATAATTACCAGCCCCATTAGCATTTAAATGGGAATGTATGCAATAATAATTACATCATGAGTCCTGGGTTTTATTACCATGACCCCTGGCAGCAGTTTGATGGAAGGATGGAAAGATGGACGAGGGACAGATGGATGAATGAATGAAAGGATGGCTGGATGTGAAGAGGCCTGGGAAAAAAAGGAGATGATACGAGATGGGATTAATGACACTGATGAGACAAGTTGTCTTTGGTGGCCATGCAGTATTAAAGGTGTAAGAATAATGATGGTTTAAGGAATTAGAATCCGAACTCACAAAGGGACAACACAACTGTAGACCGGATCCCTGTTCCTGTGAATGTGACCCGTTAGAGCATTTACTTTGGATAAGTTTCAGAACAAAAATTACTTCCATCTTAGAAAAAATTCCTCTTCTGTGGTCTAAAAAATAACTTCTGCTGCTTTCATCTGACCCGCTATAAATTTAAAGTGTCCTGAGATAGCTTCTCTTACGATTTGGTGCCATAAAAATAAAATTTCATTCAATTCGATATGACCTGATTGTGACATCTGGTATGATCTACAATGAACAGAATCAACTGTATAATCTGCCGTTATTTCTCTATTCTGCTTTATTTTCTCAAAACCAAAACGCAGCCGGACTCCTATGTATATTATGACTCTTTACCTCCATCGCTGAACCTTAAGACTAACTGAAAAGGGCTTGATGACAATGGGTAACGTCGGAAAACTGATTCGATTGTGTACATGTTACCAGAGTTTAAGGCAACCATTAAAAACCATTATGGTGTCACAAATGGTCCAATTATTTTCCATCAAAAAGAAAATATGAAGAACCAGTGAAGGGATATCGAGACCTATTTTAGAGTCAAGATTCATGGTAATTTATTTTATTTCCAGTTTTTTGTTTTCTTTTTTTGACTTTTGGTATCAGTTGTCGTCCATAGACAATTTTTCAAGAATCTTCTCAGAAACTGTTTGTCAGAATGACTTGATATTTATTGTTGAACATGTTTGGCGTAAGGTCGACCAAGTTTGTTCAAAGAAATGAGAAATTAAATTCTTTAAAACTTGTTTTTTTTAATTTTACAAATACCCATTGGTTTATAATCACACATATTTCAAAGTGCTATCACTTCAAAACTGTTGAAGATACTGATATAATTACTGTTGACAATAGATGTGAAGTTCCATATGGGCTTTCATTTAGTGCCTTGACCTTATCAATTAATGTCTTTAAATATGCCGTTGGACTGCAGGGCCCTTGGACCTATTTTTTCATATTTACCTCCTAAAGCACAACAAATAAAGGGATTTACTGTGAGGGAGCTTTCTGTCCAAAGGTGAAGCAAATTTTAACCTAATTTTGACAAAAATATCTAAATTTCATTCCAAAGTCATACAGATGGATTGTAAAAAAAAAAAAAAAGCTTTTGTCTGTGATTAATTGGCCTTTTTCTGACTAAAAGCTCTTTCATGTTAGAAAATCAGAATTTGCTTTTCCATTTTGCTTATGCGTTAGTGTACTGATATTTACTAAATGTTAAAAAACAGAAATGCAAAATGTCTGTTTTTCCATTATATCACAAATATGATCTGTTTATTATCGTAAGATGACATGAAGTCATTCCATAAACATGAACATAAATATGTTTTACAGATGTATTCATTATTATTCTATATTATCCCTCTATCTCATAGTAAATTCAGTTTCCTGGTGTGTCCTCACATACTGCAGCGTGTTTCTGTTAAAACTCTTTTGTTGTAACGTCCTTCCACATTTTTTTTTTTTTATTCACATGACTGTTTGCGAAAAAAGTCTTTCCATTATGGTTTTGCATAATATACCAATTTCGCAACACCTGAAAAATCACCTTTAGCCAGCACAAAAACTTTTCGCCTAAAAACAAACAAGTGTTTTGGTGAAATTGTCGTCTTCAATTCAGTAAATTTTTATGCACAACTTACATTTGCGATATTTGAGGGCCAATGGAAAAGCAACCAGAAAAATGTAAACGGGTGTTTCGTCAAAGTATTCCAAGTGGTCTTGATAAAAGCTGATTATTTTATTTATTTTTTTTTTGTCACTGGTATTTATTAGATCCAGGCTGATGAGACGATGACTTTGAGGATACGGGTCCATTAATGGACTTGGTGGGATATTTGTGTGTTTATAGCCTGGAGCAAATGGGGGTTAAGTGCCTTGCTCAAGGAAACATTGGCTAACATTTTCTCTGCTGGTCTGGGGAATGGAACCGGGGACCTTTTAGTCACAAACCAATGTTCCAATCCTTTATCCAATCCAACTACAGCACTTAGTGGACCGTGCAGAAAAATACATCGTACAGAAAAATAAAGAATAACAGTAAAATAAAAGGATGGGTTAAATATACAGTGTTGAAACATTTAGGAAAACTTAAAACTGTACCCACTTAACCCTATACCAGTCGCCCTTTCACTCACAAATTGCAGGAGGACTCATACATAGAAGAACCACTTACTGTTGGCATTGGAAAGAGTGTTGTTTTTCATGGTTGGTCTCAAATGAAAGCCGACGGTCTCCGCTTTCAAACGGTATGCGGTTTAAGCATCGTACGTGTTTGTACATGCCGTGAATCATGAATTAAAATCATAAAGAAAATAAATTTATCAGGAAACCACGCCCCCTGGGTCGCCCACGACCCAGTGACTGTTATTAATGATCACTTCCCAGTTATCTTACATTTATATTTGTGTTTCTGATTGAATCCATGTGAACCATGTCTGGTATAGTGCACAATTCCAATGGAGGTGAGTTTAGGCATATGTTGTTGGGTTTTTTTTTGTTTTTGTTTATTTGCTATTGTTGGCCTTATTTATTTATATTTTTGATTTTGTTTTGATGAATGGATATGTCTATATATAGGTGTACGTGTGTGTATGTATAGGTTTATCTAGCTTTAGCGCATTTAATCATATATTCTTTATAGATTGGTGTCCAACATGTTTTTGGGGGGGGGATAAGGGTTCAAATATAAACCTGAGCATTGTGATCCCTTTGTATGTGTACCTATGTACCATGTTGTTAATGTGCAATTTAAAAAAAAACAAACATAAAATATGTACAATTGAAAACGACAACAATTTAAAAGTATCAGTATTTATGGCTCCCCTAAAAACAAACCACAAATATTATGACATCACATGACTGATACTGCGGTGTTCTGGTGCATTTCTGAAAGTTTTTTTTTTTTTTTTTTTTTTCCAGTTCCTTTTTTTTCTCTTAAATCTCTCGATTTCAACCATGGGTTTGACTTGATGCTTACCAAAGAAATGTCAAAAATGGATTTGAAGAATGTAGCATCTGGCAGATAAGCAGTGGGAGATTATGTATGACTACTGTGTCTTGCATGGGTTAACGTCCCCAATCTGGTCATCGAGGTGTACAGATGAAAAATCCCAAACAACACTCAGGAATGGGACGATAAGCAAGCCACACCTCTTTAATCTGTTGTGGGGTATTGAAAATAACCCTGTTGGTGCATTCAGGAGATGCTACTGAAGAACAGTGTTAATACCGAAAACAGCCCAGTTTGTGTTAGAAATATGAGCTGGTTTCGGAGCCACAAAGTGAACCAGTTAAGATTAAATAAAACTTTATTTGAGGATTAGGCAGGCTTACAGGCGCGATGAGCAGAAGCGGCCAAACGTACAAATCTAAAAGGGCAAAACTGTAATGAGCACACCAATGGATGCAGAAACTTAATGTCGAACAGGCTGTTTTAGCTGAATAATAGGATAATATCACCTGCAGTCCCTCTAATGACAAGATGAACACACATTCCTCTGTACATCTCTGTAATATTGAACTCTCGTAATGGCATAAATTACACAGCTAACGCATCTGAATGTGGAGGTAAAATAAATAAAAAATAGTGGAGGAGTCCTTGCCCTGCCCTCTGGTTTTGCTCTTTGGCTCATAATGGCTGCCCATGGAGCCATACAAGACTCCAGTTGCCCTGCAGCCCATTTAAAGAGCATTAGAGGAGAGGGAAATGTCAGGGTCAGCCCACACTGGGTCAGTCAGTGCAGCGACTGAGTGGATGTGGATGTGTGTACGAGTGCTTACGCCATAGCCTTTTTGTTCGGTTAAGTATCAGCAGTGACAATGGAGAGAAACAAGCCATCGAAAATGAGAGCTCCTTTGACACTAAAAGAACTGCAAAATACCCTAATGATGGGTCTGTCTGGGTTAAACGCCAACTTTTCAAAGGGCTTCGAGTAGAAACAAACACTAGAAAGAGGTGGCAGTTGTGGGGTTTGCCAAACAGCTAAATGGGTAGCCAATAAGCTGAAACGCTTGTAGTGCTAGAAACTGCCGTATCATTATGCCAGAAACAAACTGGCCCCGATGTGCACTGCAAGGATGTTTATTTTCTGAGCCAATAAGTGCCGACTGACTCCAGACATGACAGACCAAACACTGGTTTTACAATGTCGGTAGTGTCGCTCAATCAGACAGCCTTGTTTCACAGGCTTTAAAGACTCGCTCTGAACTAAACCCAGACGCTCTGACCTACATCTGGAAAAAGAAATGAAGATAAAAATGCTCCTCAATAGTAGAAGAGTTTGGTTAATTAGGAAATGTATGAAACCAATGCAATTTAGCTAGCTATAGGCAGGAAAGCACTCTGTAAGAAAAGTACATCTACAGTAGCGGTGATTTATGGGGCTCAGGTGCTTGTACGACTATATGAGGATGTTCACGTCTATCATTGGTTTGTTGCTTCCCCAGAAGAAGCGAGAGTGTAAACACAAATTAGCTGAAATCCATCCTCTACTGTTGACATGACTTGGCTCATAGGATGTACTCCGCTGGAATAATCCTGCAATTGGACAACTATTTCAGACATTATTCTCCTTCCCTCTGCTGCAGATTTTCAGATTGTCCCACAGCGTCTCCAAGTACACTGTGAAAATGGCAAATTTTGGCAAAGACACTTCATGTGTTTTCATGTGGTGTTTCCTTTTCCAGGATTTTGATCATTTTAACAGAACAGCTGTTTTCTCCATGTGCAAATGTTTGACCAAAACTAATTCTCCCAGTATTTTGGCGACTAATTACCCAATTAAAAAGCCTCAGAGGGGTTGCTATTGTTGCGTTTGTAATTGGAGCGTCTGTTGAGTAATTGCTCAGTTTGTGTTGAAGACAAAGATCCATTTATTACTCAGCATCTTTTTTGTGTGTGATGTATTTGTGCTTACAATAATGCAAACAAATAGAAATCAAAGTGAGACCCGTTTGTGTGATGACATGTTAGCATGGTCTAAAACGACCTCCCACGATCAGCAGCACCTGTTACTGCTTTATTCTACATTTCTTTTCCTTTTCCTTAACACAGGTGGTGGTATCGCATCATAGCTGGAGGTGAAAAGACAAATACAAATTGAAAATGGTTTCAACGACCAGTTTGATTAATTTAAAGCAGGGGTGTCAAACTTATTTTACTTCATTTTAGTTCAGCCCCATTTGATCTCAAACCGGTCAGACCACTAAAAAAAAGGCATAATAACCTACAAATAATGACAACTCCACTGTTTTTGTCTTTGTTTTAGCGCAATAAAAACATAGCTTATAAATGTAAATCTTTTCATAATTTAATAAGTTAAAAAATGATTTGCGTAACCTGAAAAAACTGAAATTTCATCAGAAAAATAAGTAGAATTATTCCTTAACTTAATATTCATCCATGTACATTACACACAATGTTACGCAAACATTTAGTAAAAGGTAGAATATTGGGAAAATTGGAATACATTTTCTGTGGATATTCAAAATTGTTCATATTTGTTAAGGTTATTCACATTTTATTGTTTTAAGGAGTTTGTAAATGTAAATATTTTAATAGTGTAATATTATTTCTTTTACCTTTAACCAAAAAGGAATTTAGGAGTTGTCATTATTTATTGGTTATTATGGTTTTGTTTTACTTGAGGTTGCATGTGGCTCTTGAAGTAAAATGAGTTTGACACTTTTAGCTGTGAATATCTTGAGTGAAATTTTTTTTTTTTTTTTTTTTTTTTTTGAAAATTCATCCCATGGGAAAGATTAGAACCTTTGATGGCCTGGTTTTGTCCCACTGGCCACGTGTTTGTGTTGGACCCTCAAAGACTCACAACTCTGTTCTCTTTCTGGCAATGTTATTATCCACAGTTCTAGTGTTGGAGTTCATATGTTTCACATCTAAACTGAGCACTGCACATATATCATTCAAATCTGGTGTTGACAGTGTAAGTAGTGTTTCTTCTGTCTCAACAACCTTTTCCAACTCGGGTGACATCTGTTGTGCTTTGGACATGATAGAAAACTTTGCCCTCCACTGCTTTGTTTGGCAGACTGACGTACGACATCGGTTAGCAGTTAGCTTTAGCGTGGCTAGTTACTTGTAGCCCAATTTTCTTCACGGTGAAAAATACTACAACTGGAGGGAAACGCCAGTGGTGCTTTTCTCCTGCAAACCCTACACAACTCTACTCTGCACGCTTCAGCACGACACAACTCTACCCAGTTGTCAGACTGGCATGGTTGTTTTTCCACTGCTAGCTGTTACTAGCCGGGACTAGTTGAAGTGGGTGAAGTTGGTGGGATCGACACTGCCGTGCCATTGTTTTCAGGCGACTAATAGTGTCACACCGCAGTCAGTAAAGTAAACAACAACGATGGAGGCACTGGATGACATTGAGGCAGTACTGCTGCTGTTATTTATGCTGTGGTTTGTTGTCATTGAAAACACCAAAAGACAGACGGCAGATCTGTCTGGCGGGAGATGATTTAAGATCCCTGAGCTTTGTCGCTCGTATGATTGACATTTCCTCTGACCAAACAGTGGACAGGACTGTTCACGTCACGTTTTAGTGCCAGCTCAACACGGCTACAGCCACCTCTGAAACAGATACGAAAAATCGTAACGGGTCTCAGGTCCAACCCCGAGTGGAAAAGGAAAAAATTGAGGTGGAGTCGAACCGTACCGTGTGGAACCGTTATGAAAACATGCAGTGGAGAAGGGCTATAAGATTATGTTGCACCGTCAAAGACTCATGACGCCATTCGCTTTCTGGTAACTTTATTGCCCACATCTCTGGTGTTGGAGTTTTATTATACATCACACTTGAACTGCTATCATGCATTTTTTTCTATACAGCTCTTTTCTTTCTTGGGCTCACCAATGACATCAACTCATGTGAACCAGGAACAAGTGAAATGCACAGAAAACGTCTCCAAATAATTATACTATGAAATAAGAATATACTACTTACTATACGTTTATCCTTTCACTGATTTAATACATTAGAAATTATTACAGGCATTACTAGGTTGCAACATTTGACACCTCTGGCTTATAGGGATTTTGGGTACGTCTTATTGTTTCTTGGAAGACCTGTGCTTGGACTAAACCATTGACTGCTGGATGGACAGATGGTCGTAGCTAATGATTACCCTTGGGTTCTGTCTTTTGCCTGTTCTTTGGAGGTTATCATGCTAAAGTGTCTTGCATTGCTGCTGCCATTAATCCATTCTCCAGTATCTTAGCTTTAAAATGAACTCCATGTGCTTCACATTATTGAGTCGATGTTCAATCAATCTAACAAACAAAGAGTACACCCTGCTGTAGAAGTGGCACAGTCATAATGGAGCAGCAATTCAGGATTTAATTTACTCTTGGAAGTTATGGGAGTAATTTTTAACTTCCACTATTGAGTTTTTTTTTTTTTTGTTTTTTTTTTAACCTAGAATAGCAGTGATGTTTGGTCTCTCTCCGCTACATATGATAATATAAATGACTATACTGTTACGGTCCATCCAAAGCTCAGATCTCCCCCGTGACAAAAACAAGACCTTCCCAATCCCCCATCTCATATTTGCTTTAACCCTCCACTTAATAATAACCATGGCGTCCAACCTTTGAGATCCTATGATTTCCCCTGAGGAGGGTGGGATAAGGAAAAGGGGGGAGGGGGGGTTGAATATACGATGGGGATAAGGGCGGGGGAACAGTGATTAAAGATGTCACAAATGATGATAAGACAATGTGGAGCCAAAGAAGAAAAGAAGGTGATTGAGTGGAGAAGGGAGCCGGGGGAGATAAGTAGTCGTGTGCTCAGAAATGATCTCTGAGCCCATCATTACCATATGAGTAAGTGATGTTCCACTGAGCTGTTGCTTTTAGTTTTTTTTAGGGTTGGACCAGATGTAGTGAGAAACGGCCACAGAAATTCTGGTGAAAAAAAGACAATCTAACAATGATCATAATGATGCCACTGTAAACGCATGATTGAAGATAAGGCTTTTTAGACAAATGTCAAATTGAACACAGTTGTATTCATAAATATTTCAATAAGTATCTAAATACTAGTGTCAAACAATTTATTTTTATCAAATTAATTACAGGGTTGCTGTGGATTAATTTTGATTAATCATGATTGAATATCATTCATTTTTAAACTACATATTAATCACATTTTGCACTGAATGGGTTAATCTAAATCAGGGGTTCTCAACCTTGGTCCTCGAGGTTCACTATCCTGCATGTTTTAGATGTATCCCTCTTCCAACACACCTGAGTCAAATGATCAGCCCATCATCAAGTTCTGCAGGAGCCTGGTAACGACCATCAGGTGTGTTGGAAGAGGGAGACATCTAAAACATGCAGGATAGCGGACCTCGAGGACCAGGGTTGGGAACCCTTGATCTAAATGGTCCATAGGTGTGAATGTGAAAGTGATTGTCTCTATTTGTTCAGCTTGTGATGAACTGGTCACATGTCCAGGGTGTACCCCGCCTTCACCCAAACATAGCTGGGATAGGCTCCAATGACCCTAGTGAGGATAAAGTAGGTTCAGAAGATGGAGGAATTAATTTCACGTTTCATTTTTCATGAGAAAATAAACTCAAGATAGAAGGAATATATATGCACTTAAGGTGTTTGTTCCAAGCTCAGTGACGCGTTAGCCGAAATGCTAGCAGAATCCCCAACTAACGTATGTTTCAGGTTAAAGTGTTATTTTAAGCAGGACGTGCATTGGTGAAAAGAATACTCCTTCCTGCAGAGTGTGTGCAGGTTTAGGTTTATTGTCATTCCATATGAGTACATGAAATTAAATTTGTTCTCAGGACCAGCAGTGTACAGCCGAATAAAAACTCTAGAAACGGTAATCGGATAAAATGGTCCAAAGAACTAAACTTTATTTGTATGACCATAGGTAGCTGAGAAGCCACTACACAGTCGCACACCGCCAATTTGGGTTGCTTCAATACTTTGTTGGTCACCTATTCCGTCTTGGGTTTTTTGTCTTCATTTCCATCCAAAACCAGATCAACTGACCATTTGCACAAGCGCAACACTAACTCTTCTGGACGATATGACCCAAATGTGTTGACATAGATGTTCAGAGTCATTCTATGCTACAGATGGGTTAATTGCACAAAATGTTTTAATCAGATTAATAATGATTAATTAATCTGTGTTAATGCATCAATTTTGAAAGACCCAATAAATGGATAAACCTGCATTTCTGATAATCCAAGACAAAGTAACTCATTAATAACTGTGGGACTGAACGTCACAGTAACTGTAAAAGTTTGGATTTCCAGGTTATACAGTTTCACCCATGTTTGTATTTATATTGCATTAAGAATCACTCCTAAGTCATTGAACTCAACTATTGTTCCATTTTCCAAACCTACATGCTCTCTCTGCACATGCTCAGTTCCATCCAGGTCAAAACTGGTGTTTCAACAGATAATGAAACATCCAGGACTTTAGATGTTAAAACTCACAAATTCTGTTTTTTTTTTTTTTTTTTTTTTTTAAATTTTCTTATCACCAAATATTGAAACGAGATGGTAGATATATTTTTGTTGTTGTTTTGCTGGGTCTTAGAGTCTTAAAAACATCTTGAATTGACAAATCTGCATTTAATACCTTAAAGGTCTTTAAAAGCTATAAAATTTGATGTGCTAGGTCATAGCCGAGGTTGCCAGAAGCAAGCTACAAGTCACACCTGAGAGCGCCCCCTAGAGGCCCTTAATCTGTAAAAATCTATACTTCAGCCACATTGTTGTATAAGCCGCAGGGTTCAAAGTGAGAAAGTTGCAGCTTATAGTCCAGAAAGTATGGTACTGTCTCGTATACGATATTATTTGCATTTTTGTCTCTGATGTAGCCAATATTTGAGATTGTGTCAAAGTTTAAGACTCAATGAAAACTATTTTCCACCGCTGTATGATTATTGTTCATTGTTGTTGCAAACTTTTGCAGCCATCATTAGTTTGTAAAACATCCCATCAGTTCAGATCAGAGTCCTGCACGGTTCTAATTTTAACAAACCACAACCGCCTGAACCCGTCATATTTAAACCTGCATCCGACCCATTTTCCAACAGAATTCAAATAAAATTCCGCGCCCAAACTGACCCACGATAAACCTGATATCTGGCCCAATCAGGAATGAAAATCAGATATAAAAGAAAAACAAAAATTAAAGCCAAACGTTTATTGCAATAACAATCGAACCACAGTGACGTGTGCAACTGTAGTTGAAGGCAGAGCCAAATGAAAACATTGCTAAACACAGAGTTTGCGCCACATGTTTTGTAGCCTAATGTAAACCACAAATTTAGACCCATGCTCTCCTGCGTCCGACCCGAACCCGTATCCGACACAGCACAACATGTTTCACCCGTTTCATTAAAATTTTTGGTTCACTTGCTGGGACCTGAACCCGTGCAGGACTCTGGTACAGGTTAATCATTATCTCCTGAGGAGGTATTCTTGGGTAAAAGAAAAAGGTTTGAGATACTTTGAAAAACTGCAGAACTGTAAATTCCTTCATTAAATAGAACATGGTCAAGTCAGAGCCAGGGCAGTGATATCCTAAGTAATAAAGTGACTTTGACTCAGTGCGCACTTTAATTAGCAATTCATTTTCAGAAAGGAAGGGAAAAAAGACGAAACCAAGAGAAGAAAAAGGGGCAAAAGGAAAAAGTCCTTTTTTTTGTCATTGCACATGTACAACGAAATTGAAGGGTGCAGCCATCCAAAGCCCTTATTTTAAAATTATTAAGGAATATTGAAACAAGATGGTAGGTATGTTTTTGTTGTTGTTTTGCTGGGTCTTAAAGAGTCTTAAAAACATCTTGAATGGACAAATCTGCATTTAATACCTTTAAAAAAGTATTTAAAAGCTATAAAATTTGATGTGCTAGGTCATAAGCGAGGTTGCCAGAAGCTTGTAGGCTGTATTGTATTTGAATGTGTTTGTTAAATATCCAAGTTGCAAAGAAAGTAACATTAGTCGACTCAGTTCCACATGTTCCAACCTGACAATGACATTAAAAATAAGAGCAAATTATCCCTAACTTTGTAGCCTCTGGTGAGAAATGATCACCGAAAATCCAGTGCAGTGTACAATAATAAGTCAGTATACATCAATTTCTGCTGATGCAAATAAATATGCAAGGATGTCCCCCAAAAAACTGACATCGAAGTGACTACATGGTCTGGAGAAATGATGTTAAAAAATTTTGGCAAGGCAAGTTTATCTGTATAGCACATTTCATGTACAGGACAATTCAATGTGCTTTACATAGAACATAAAAGCAGACATAAAAGAGAAAGTTAAAATATAAAAACAATGAAAGTTAAAATGAAAAC
>JAQQZY010000001.1:39425719-39442283 GCA_030068375.1 Ostorhinchus rueppellii
AATGAATTCATCATTCCTGACATTAGTACCATTACTAATGTAATTAGTAGCTTTACTTCATCATTACATTAGTACCATTACTTGATTACATTAGTACCATTAACTCCGCTACATTAGCACAAACTGTATGTCGGTTTGCGATTGCATAGACATCTTTTTTACTAAACTGCTGATTACAGACATAAATTAAGTTTTGTTTTTATCCATTTATTTATTTTTTGCTGTTTTCTTTATGAACCATGTGTTGAAATGTAGAGAAAAAGGCTGAACACATTAAAACCACAAATTGGACTTTGGTGCTAAACTTTAGGGTTGTGTTTCCGCTGGTGTAACATTACCTCGAAATCCTTCAACCGGAGCAGATTGTGGACACAACTGGGACACAATGTGGTGTAATATTAGCAAACACACTCCATTCTTTAATGTGCTCAATGCACAGAGCTTCCATTGGCGGTTTTAAAATACAGCCTTTTGTTTGGTTTGTAGCAGAAGTTAGATTTGAATATGTTTGGATTCAACTGTGTTTTTCACATCCCCAATCTAATTAAAATAAAATAAAGTTAATAATGTTAATATAAAACAAAAAAAAAAACAAAAAAAAAAAACACTCTAGATAATGTGAGGGGGATTATTAGGAGGTACTATGAGCAGATAGCACTGGTGTGAAATCAGAAAGCTGGTTAATGGAACGAAGGTGCAGGAGATGTGTATCATCCCACCGAAGAAAACGTCTGCTCTCAGCCAAGTGTTCAGGGCCAAAATAATTACCCTTAAACACCAAAGTAGAAAGTTTAACTTCCTCCCTTCAGGAGCTGCTATAATGACTACATGATATGGTAATTAAAAGATGATTAAAGATTAGGAGTTTCTGTAATTACACCTTTAACTGAGCTAATGGAGCAATCAGAGAAAATTTGAGATTGTGATTTTTTTCTTGTTTTTTTTTCCTCCTTTCTGCACTCTTTTTTAAAAGCTCCCAGGCTGTATTTTTCATATCAGTTGAATTATTTTTTACATGTTCTGACGAAAACTCCGAAAGACAGAATGGGTGTAATTAGAGACGGAATCACTAAAGCTCCGTCATGAAGTAGTTTGGAGGAAGAAAAAACTCACCTAAAGTATGATTTAAGTTGGATTTGAATCGTAACCACACTCAGACCTGACCTCTCCTAAAAAGAGGAATGAAGAAAGATGTCAGCCGAGTCGGTGTCGACCTTGGGCTTTTTCCTCCCTCTCCTTTAAACACACCAACACACTCCCACAAACACGCTTAACTCATGTTCAGCGGCTGTGGATTAGGCCTTGTTCATTTTAACCTTATAAAGCTCCATGACAGGCCACTAACGGCTTTATGTCACAGTCCGTCCTGTAAAACTCTACTCGACAGCACACGCACACGCTCGGAGGCGGTGGGGGAAGCACATAAAAACACACAAAGACACTAATTACCATACATAAGACACACTCTTGTGCTTCTAAGGCTTATAGGGTTGCAGGCATTATGGGATGTGACAGTGTGGAGTGAACAATCCAGTGGGTGTTTCAGTTCCTGGTAGTTACACATGTGTACTCTGTAAGGCCGGGCGATACTGGGAAGTTTGGTATCGATCCGATACGAAGTAAAAACAGGGCTCATATCGCCGATTTTAATACGATACCGATACTTTTTACTTGAAATGTCAAGATCTTTGAACAATTTTGTGATTTTGCCTTTCGTTGGATGATTGTGATAAAATGCAGGAGAAAGATTTTTGGCAAATAAACCTGCTTTTGCCCACATCACCTGTGGCAGTTTACCTGTCACACAGCACTTCCTTTTCTGTCTGAGAATCTGCACTTGTATGAACGCTGTGAGAAAATTCAAGTTATTTACTGGAAGTATCGAAGAGAAACTGCAACAAAATCTCATTGCACTAGTATCGATGTGAGACCGATACTTGCCTTGGTATTGGCTCTATTGGTATTTAGATTGATATACCTAACCATAGTATTCAGGTTTTCATATGTTTGATTCTTGTACAGGCAAGTCACTTTTCCATTGGACATATGTGCAAAACTTTACCGATATTTACTAATGGCCCTTTTCCACAGTACGTTTTCGTAACGGCTCTACTCGGCACAGTTCAGCTACCCCAATATGGCCTTTATCCACTGGGGGTTGGACCTGGGACCTGTTATGATTTTTCGTACCTGTTTCAGAGGTGGGTCGAGCCGTGCCGAGCCAGCACTAAAACATGACGTGAACTTGCTGTCCACTGATTGGTCAGAGGAAATGTTGTTATACGTGTGACGAAGCTCTGGGATCTTAAATAACCACCCGCCAGACAGACCTGCCGTCTGTCTAGGCATTTTCAGGAACAATAAACCACAGCGCAAACAACAGTAGCAGTACTGCATCCAGTGCCTCCATCGTTGTTGTTTACTAATGCGGCGTGACACTTTATTAGTCGCCTGAAAACAACGGCATGGCAGTGTCAACTGCGCCAACTCCACCCACTTCAGCTAGTCCCAACTAGTAACGGCTGGCAGTGGAAACACAACTGTGCCAGTCCGACAAGTGGGTAGAGTCTTGTCGAGCCGAAGCGTGCCGAGTAGAGCCGGGTAGGGTTCGCAGTGGAAAAGAGCCTTAAATGTCGAAAAAACAGAAGTGCGTAATATCTTTTTTTCTATTAAACCACAAATGCAATGATTTCTTTATTATTGTGAGATGACATGAGAAGTCATTTCATGAACATGGAGACAAACACAATACAGTTATATTCATTATTATATATATCTATATCAACTATCCTGTACTAAATTTTAAAAATATTTGGTTTCCTGTTGTCCTCACTTAGCCAGTTTATTTTAAAACTCTCCTTCTTCTTTGCTTGTTGTAACGTCCGTCCATGTCATTTAATTTTTTTTTATCACATGACTTCTTGCAAAAAATGGTCTGTCCATTGCAGTTTTTACACCAATTTCACAAAGCCTGAAAAACCACCTCTTGCCAGCGCAGAACTTGTATTGTTAAAGTGAGAGGTTTGGTGAAATTCTCATTTTTTTCATTAAGTCCATTTTTATGCACAAGTTGTATTTGTGATATTTGAGGGTCAATGGAAAAGTGTCTCCTACTGCAGTCCATTTGCCTGTTTTTAATGCGACGTGTTTGTCAGATGTGGTGTTGTAGAATGGGCTTAGTGTTCGTTAGCGAGCCATGCAGCCGTGATTTGTACAGCCAATTTTCAAAAAGCCAAAAAAACAGTGCACAGCTTGGCCAAACTCGCACTAAATATCTATGTAATTGTCTCACTTTAATTCTTAATTTTGGCTAAATCTATCTTTCAATTACAAAACTAGCAACTGACTTCGAGTTCTATATTTTGCAAAGAAACACACGATCTGATTGGTCAATTGTTGTACCATTTTAAAGGAGACCTCTGATTGGCCTGAAATTTGAACCCGGCAACCTCCACCCAAAAAAACAACAACAAAAACAGATTTCTGCCTAAAACTGTGAGAATGGGTTAATCATGCCACATCATCTTCATGTTGATGATGCAACTAAGGAGGCACTTTTTGAAAAATCATCCCATAGTTTTGACGAATCCTCTCATTAAAAAAAATCATCTGATGTTCGATAAAGTCTCTCCCTCCCATAGTGTGGAAGACACATGGGTTAAATTCCACCTGTTTTTCGACTTGTTTTATGCTGATCGTTCACGGGTACTTGATAAATGCAAACGTGGTGTTTGTCTGAGAAAGTCCACGTGGAGGTTGTCTGGAGGAGGACCACGTTTAGTCATTGTCTGCTCAGTGTCTGGACAGGCCTCTTCATTTTAACAGCACTTGGTCACGCCATTTGTAGGGCAGGATGAGCATGAAATTAAAACTAGACATGTCACTGTTTTCCAGCCCTTACATGATCTCCGCTGAATGCTAAGTATCTTCCGGCTCTCGCTTACATTTTTTCTCATCAGACTCCAGTGCCACTTGATCTTGAAGGTGAGTCATCGTGACAGTTTGGATCGAAATTAGAATTATTATTGCAGTCATTTAATTGACCCGGTCATCATTTATTAGTCTTTATATTACACCAAGTAAAACTACAAGTAGGAACATGCATGTGTATCTGATTTAAGGTGAAAAAAAACAACAGAAAAACTAAATAATGCATTTGTGCTGTTATTTTATTTTGGTAAAAGCTGATTCATAGTTCTGCATAATTTTGCTGCAACTGTTGCCTGTTTACAGTTCAACCTAATGCATCAACTGTATTATAATTAATTTACTACCACATGGTAATTAGTAACAGACTTTATACTTGTAGGTACTTGATAATTATTAACTGTAGAATACAGTACATAGAGGATGCTGACCTTTGACCTTGGCCACTAAACTGTAATTAAAATTGAACATTTGAGCCAAAATGAAGAATTTTCTTTAACACTTAGGGGTCTGGGAGTTCAGAATAGTGAGGGTGGAGTTCGCACTGAGTTAGTTGCGTATAAAACCGATCTGCCAGAACAGCCTATGTCATAGTTATCTACACTGTAAAAAGTCAAACATTGAATCAACTTAAAAAATCTTTCTTCAATTGGTCACACAGGGAAAAAAAATAGTTGAGCGAACCAAATTAAATTACATGACATTTAATGTGATGTTCTCCCTGGGTGTATATGAACCCAGATTAACACCAAGCTGAACACACACTCTGTTTTTCAACAAAACAACGAAAAAACAGGTGCAGATTGGCGTTTCTCACTGGTGTATTGAAGTTTAGGAGCATTTAAACGGTAAAAACTGAAAACAAAGAAACACAAACGCACATCAGTGAACGGGCTTACATAAAACAAAAGAACGAGCTAGCAGATCGCCAAATGCTAACAATAGCTTCGTGCAAAATAATCAACACAAATACAATATTGGCCGCAAATAATCTGCCATATGTAAAAATAATTATACGACACAGTATGCTATTACTCACAGCCTTGCCTATTTAAAACCAACATGCATGTGTTCACATTAAAAGAAAAGGAAGACGATCTATCCGGCATTTTACCGCGCCACACAAACTGGAAATGACGTATCACAACGCTAATAGGAAATGATGTCATGTCTTAAAAAGCAATTAAAACATTAACGACAACTGTAAATACTTTTTCACCATGTTAACATCATATATATTGTACACATTCATTTTTGCTGTTTAACAAACATGAACTTTGGACTTTTTAAATAAATCCGCTCAATCATTGCAGGACAACACATTTAACATAATTTAATTTGGTCCACTCAACTAATTTTTTTCATGTGACCTGTTGAAGAAAGATTTTTAAGTAGATTCAATGTTTGGCTTTGTACAGTGTATGAGCTGCACACGCCCAGGAACAACGGAAACACTGGTCAGTTTATCCAACAACTTTGGGGACCTACATTGGCTGGGGGAACTCATATTTATGATCAAAAACCTCAAAAAAATGAAACTTTCATGCCGGGGGTCCTTTAATATCTGTAGTTTACCTGCAGATGGAACATTAATGCTGTTTTCATCTTAACAACTCCGACTGAAAGTACATTTCACACATGTGAGCAGCTTAATAATGATTTAAGACACTTTAGAATCCTATGAATATTGTATCCTGTGAATCTGGAAGCATATCCTGTTCTCTGATATAAAGAGCAGCCTCTCGCTGTGTTGTTTAGTAACAGTACACTCACACGATTAGACACAACAATTCTGATTATCCTGAAACACAGCTCGGCTCTGCTTTGTTCCTCTGAGTTTCTCCAGTCCCTGATCAATAACTGAACATGGATCATCTTGTTCTGGAACAGTGGGAGACGCCCGCTCATGTTCACAAATGAAACCAAGTCGCATCAAATCACAGGAATATGGAGTGAACTCATTTCAGAGAGAAATTCTGTTGTTAAAACATAGAATTTATTCACAAAAAAAAAAAAAAACTAGTCCATTTGAAGGTTGGTGAGCTCTGTTTTTTTATTATTCCACTTCATAAAATGACATGTTCTATTTGATTTGATTTAATTAAAAGAAAATATATATTTAGTAATTCATGAAGGGGTACTGAAGCTATTTATCACATTTAATAAAACTTGGTCATCATTAATTTTATTCAAATAAAAAAAAAAGGCACTGAAGCCACAAGTATTAGGGGATAAAAATATTTTTCCACATATGTTTGACATCTGTGGTTTAGGCCGATATTTAAAGTTACATTGTAGTTGCTGATGCTGTCATTATTACTTTATTTTATTTTTGTTGTCCTTTTATCCACCTTCAACAAAGAAAATCGTCTTTCAAATATAATCAAGTTTTTTTTTTTAATTATTTTAAAGTCTTTCAGTGCTTACGACATTATCTTGAATGAACACACATTAACCACAAATTAATGAAAAAAAGCTTTAATTTAATAGATTAAATCTACAACTACAATCAGTGAAAAGACATCTTAACTAATTCAGATAATGGTCAATATGAGCGAACATGGACCCATCCTGACGACTTTTACAGATATACAGGGTGTCCCAAAACATGTACACACACTTTAAATAATAGTAAACTAGGTGTTTATTTGTATAATTTTCCAAATGTAAACGAATACAGATGGTCCTCAGGTTACGAACGAGTTCTGTTCCTACGTTGGCGACGTAACCCAAATTTCCGCGCAAGTCTGACTTAACCCTTTAATAGCCCCTAAACAAAATAAATTAAAATAAAAAATAAGATGCCATCACTGCTGAGAGGTGGCTGGAGAAGAAGGAAGGGGGGCTGTGAGAGCTGCTGCTGGAGAATCCAGATCATCCAGAGGGGCAGCAGGTGCAGGATGTTCTGTAGACGTTGAAGGTACGGGTTCTACTGGCCTCTGTACTTTGAAGTACTTAGAGATGTATGTCTGGAATGTCCGACTTTACGACTCTGGTGTCGTAAAGTCGAAACAGCATAGGTCGAGTACGGCGTAACCCAAGGACCACCTGTATCATTTTACTGTTTTTTCACTGCCTGTTTTCGAACTGACGTCTTTGCGCTTCAACTACATTTTCATACTTTCAGTAGCATTTTAGAATGAATGTCCTTCCTTTGACTTTTACTCTGGCTGCCATTATTTACTTCAATGGGTTTAATCTACAAAAACTTCATAAACAATTTAATTTTCAGCTGGTAAAGGGTGTATTTGTTTTTTGGGGGGACACCCTGTATTGATGTTTCCCTACTCTTAGGATTTCTGGAGGTGATGTTTGAGTTTTGGATATCATTTCTGATCAACATCTTGAGTTTTTATTATTATTTAAAAAAAAAAAAAAAAAGGAAAGATAAATATAAATGATTGGAAAATTCTGTGAAACTCGTTGAAACAAGATGGAGTCACTGGATTCTGGAATCGGGAGACTTTATTATAAAAGAACATGGACAATCAGACTCAGATTTCTTGTCATTCAGTAAAAACATCACATTCTGAAAAAGAACGACGTGTCACATACGCAGCACAGAACAAAAACACAATACTTAGCAGCGCTTGTGAATCTAGCAGCAGGACGTCACCCAGGCCCAGTTCTGGTTCTGGTGCGGACAACAAACATCATTTCCCCTCAAATACAAGTTTCCAAAGGCAGGAGAAAGGAGATGAGGTGCACAACAACGGGAGACGGGCCGAGTCGAACCGGTTCCACGGAGTAGAAATGAGGCAATAGAGGAATTAGTAAAACATCTTGAGTTTCACTTTCACTGAACAGATGAACTGTTTCCCTGATCTATTTTTATTTTTCCCCTTTTTCAGCACTTACACGCCTTACAACATTCTGAATACTTCCCATTCATGCATAAAAGCCCTGTTTAACATTAAGCAACATTGCATGATTGTCGTGAATATTCCAATAAAAACTTAAAAATACAGATTGTGTCCCTACATTATGTCTTTTAGTATACATCCCAACATATGATAAAGTTTAAATCAGTATGTAGAATGACGGTTATTTGTTTTATCATATATTTTTTTGCAGTTTGGGGCATTCCCACAGCCTCTCCAGCGGAAAGGCCAGAACACTGAGCTTTTAATCGATGTTTTTGGGGGTGTATCTGTACTTAAATCTCAGCTTAGATCCCCTTACACAGCTCCATTTCCCTATGCATTACATATATCATCAGCTTAATCTGTACATAAAGTTCACAGACCAACAATAACCGTGTTGTGTTTGAGCCTGTGTTTGTGTCTTTAAACCCGAGTAAAGGCAAAGACGAAAAGCAAAGTCATTAAATCCACTTGATCAATTCATACACTTAAGTGTAAAGTGGTAATACAAAGCTAATGCGCCTCGCCAACAGGTTCCAAATGGAATCTGCAAACTCCTTGAGTGAAACCAATTGGAATTCAATTCAGTCTGTTTTACATTCAGACTTTATTTTAACCTGGCTGGATACACTACCTTTTTTTTTTTTTTTTTTTTTTTTTTTTAAAACTTGCCAGACTCGGATCTACGCAGTGGAGCGAGGAAACCACTCTACCCTTGTACAAGATCGAATTTCATGTTTTACCACACAGAGGCAGATGCTCCTTGTATAGCCTACAGGTAGTATGTCAGCAGATTTTTTTTGTTCACATTCAAGCAGGAAAAAAAACCTTAGCGGAACATAAATGAAAAACAATTTGGAATAAATTCGGTCTATGATTGCAACTCTGTGAGCGGCCGCACTGCCTTGCTTGTCACGGCTGGAAAACATATATTGGTGTCTCCCCTCATCACAGAGGTATGACATTAGATGACTTTGGCTGTTTGTGTGTTCCACGCATCCCCCGGGAGCCCCTTTACTTTATCAATCTGAGCGAGTGTGTCTGGAAGAAGCAAGAAATTAAATAGGTGCGTATACCGTGTTTTCTAATTCCATCCCTTGGCCTCGGCTCTTATAGGTGTGTATGTGTTTTGCCAGCCTCGGTGCTCTGACCACCAGGGAAATGCGCGTTAACAGGTTCTAAAGAGCGCTGATCCCCGGCTAAAACATTAATGTGAGAACTTAATTAAGGCGACAGTAAGGAAAGCTATTATAGGTAAGCTGTTAGAAATTAACCAGTCAATCTAAGGCCGTCTAAATTGAATTTTTGCTGAAGCGTCCGGTGTTCGACTCATCAAATCTCATCTCCTCCTTGCTGCCCCTGACCCCCTGGGTTCAATTTAAGTGTGAGTTCATGTGCGCGTGTGTGTGTGTGTTCGCACAACACAACATAAAGATGTACACTTTTATATTAGCAAGAATACAGAACTCAATTAAGAAAGCGCTTTAGCAATCCAATTAAAAGTCTTTGGACAATTCTTGCTCTTCGCTCCACTCCCACTTCCCCTACTAATAATGAAATAACACACACATATCCTCTCTCACTCTCTCCACCTTGTCTCCATAATGAAACAACTTAAAAACACACCAGGGCTTTAAATGAAGGCTTTAAAAGGTTGCCGCATGCTTTCTTCCCTCTCATTCTCTATTATCAATTTCCTATTACTTCATTCTTTCTCTCCTCACGTTAAAGGCCAGGCAATCGACTGGGAGCGTTGAATTGGATTGGAATAAAGTAGCCGCCGTTTGAACAGGTGTCAGAGAAGGAGCCCAGTCCTTTATCGTGTTAATCTGGACATTCGATTAAAGACTAAATTAGTCAAACTAGCCCTTCACTCCAGTCGGTGTGTGTGCGCGCGGGGAGGGATGCCTCGTTAATCGCCCGTTTACCTTCCGTTTCCACGGCCACGGGAGAGGAGACACTTAGCGGTGGCAATCCGTCTCCCATAGCAACCCCTGGGCGTGCTCAGATCAATTCTGTATCCCATAATAACATGTGCGTGCAGGGCGGGCAGTGGGTGTAATTACCTGGTGTGTCTCCGTGGTAACATAGAAAAGGCTTTTATTAAATTAGCCCAGTGGGTCGGCGTTTATAGAGAAGTGTCTGGAGAGCCAGAGAGGCTGGTTATACAGTAGAGCGCAGGGACGACTCAGCCAACATTCATCATCCAGCACGAGGGCGAGGCCAGTGAGTCACCGCTCATGGACGAGAGCCCACCGATGGGAAAAGTTTTCAAGTGCAACTCGAACTCATTAACTCCGGACAGAAGCTGATATCGTGGTAAATAACTGTCACTGATTAATTTGACAGTTACTATTAAAACTGTGATTTGGTAATTTTTTACACAGATGAACTTCTATATAACGCCAATAAAATTCAACTACCAGACAACATACTAAAACTATTAGGCCATAGAGAGGGGGGCTGGAAAAAGAGGGGATGTGGGAATTTCAAAGTCCCAACAGTCTGGACAGCCTGTTTTTTTCCCACAATATCTGGCTCAAGGAAGGATGTGAACGTGATTGGATTGTCAGAATAGAATAGAAAACAGTAGAATAGAATAGAATGCCAGATTAAAGTTTACAGTTGTATCAGACAAAAAAAAAGACTTTTTTTCAGCAAAGTATGTGCCCATCCACTGTCATTGATGCAACTCCATGGTTTTGTTTTTTTGTTTTTTTTTACTGGTGAATCAATGTTGTAGAAGATGATGGTGTTTCCATGGTAACTACGGAGCCTCTGAATGTCCAAATAGGTCATATCTGATGACCATGAAAAGATGATAAACTGTCTTTTACTCTCATTATTTACATGTATTGATAGTATTAAACAGCTTAGATCAGTAGATGGTTTTGGTTAGTGGTGGATGTTTGGATTTTTATTTTTTAATGAAAGGTTTTATCGGAAACTTTTATTCCTTTTTTCCTCCCATATAATAGCCTTTGAAATTATGCCGAGCTTTTGCAATCATCTACATTTTGAATAAAGTAAGGAAAGGAACTGAAGAAAAATACCTGATTTTCATTGAATTGTGAAAATTACAATGAAAAATATTGGAATAAATGATGACAAATGGCTTCGGAAGGGTTAAATGGAGAGGAAAATTAATGTGGAAGTGGCCACAGAAGTATTTCTTCAACATGTAAAATAAAATCAAAACAAATGTAAAGTCGGAGCTTTGTATAAGATGAATCCTGTACATCAGAGGTGGAAACCACGTCCTACTGTCTGAACCGCATCAGTATTACGTAACAACTGTCTGACTGAACATACACATTAGCTCGTTATTCAACGTTTGCACACATCTGTTGGGTTTGAATTGGACTTCAGCATAAAACACAAAAAAGAAGAGTCAACGTGGGAATCCATCCGTGCGTCCTCGGTGCATTTCAACAATAGATCAACTACCTTGACCGAGTCAATTCGCTGTGCTCTCCCAACAATTTATCTGTTGCGTTTTGACACGCAGGTAATTCGCTCTGACAAGTCGGTAGAGCTGCCGCGCTCTCGGTGTTTGTGCTCGTGTAAACCGGTGTGTTTCTGTCAGCGTGTGATGAGTCTAATGGGCCGTGCAAGTTATTTATATGCATCACAGTCAGCGATTGAGACGTACAAATGGACTCTGTGTTGATTTTCTACCACTGAGCACTGCCGCCCACCGCTCATTGCCTTGATTAAGGTTGTCATGTCTACTGGTTGACTGATTAACTCTGTCACCAGTCTTCAGCTCTCAGCACCCAAGTTTGCCACCTTACGCCAATGCAGGTGATTAACACGAGTGAACTGCATCATGGCGCCATCAAGTGCCTTTTCAGATGCTAAATAGAAGTGACTTTGGAACGATTTTGGGGCTATTTTAAACCTTGGGATTTTATTTATTTTTTGGTGGGTAGAAGTCGACACAGTCTGTTTTTTAATGCGGTGCAACAAGAACAGTCGGTCTGTAAGATTTCACAGCATGGAACAGCTGCCACATGCAACATAGTGCAACAGTATGGACAAAATAGAACATGCAGGCGTAGTTTCCAAACACAGCTGGTTATTGGAGCTGCTGAACTTCAGTTAAAGATCATCTCAGAGCTTTGATGTTAGTTTTATTTGGTCGTGTTCCAAAGGGCTGCACCGTTCATAGAATAGTAATTGTAACTGTAAGTATGTGTTCGCAAAAGGCTGCAGGTCAAAGGTGCAGATTAGGACGGTGATATTTTGGGTTTAGTGGCACCTTTACGTGAACCTTGTATGTTTGAGTTGTTGGTATTTAAAAATGAATAATCAGTGCGTTTGCTTTGATGACAAACCAATGAAACTAGAGACAATATGACTTTTTTTGCCAACATGTACGGCCATAATTGCACTTCTGGAATAAGATCAGATGATGTCTTAGATCCCAGGTGTCAAACATGTGGCCCGGGGGCCAAATCTGGCCCACCAAAGGGTCCAGTTCAGCCCTTGGGATGAATTTGTGAAAAGTAAAAATTCCACTAAGATATTAAGTCATTTTAGTTCAGGTTCCTCATTCAGACAAATTCAATGTCAGGTGAGCAGGACCAGTAAAATCCGATCATAACATAAATAACAACTCCAATTTTTGTCCTCTTTATAAATGTAAACATTTTCATATATTTACACGAAAACAAAGTTCAACTTTGCAAAAAAAAGTGAATAACCTGAACAAATATGAACCTGAAATATTTTAAGTCCAATTTCATCAATATTCTTCCTGTTATTAAATGCTTTGTGTATTTGTAGATCCACTGTCATCTGTATGTTATAATGAACATGTGTAAATGATAAAATCAGACATAATGTTAAAATTACACTTATTTTTTCAGTTTGTCCATGTTATTCATTGTTTGAAAGGACAGTTTGTAGATGTAACCCTTTTCATAATATAATTTTACTTTTTTCGCTCTAAAACATAGAGAAAAGGTTGGAGTTGACATTATTTACATTATTATTTTGGTGGTTCAGCCCACTGCAGATCAAATTTAGCTGAATGTGGCCCCTGAACTAAAATGAGTGACACCCCTGTCTGAGTATGTTTCACAGCGTCCTCTTTCCTCAGTGTCACTGAATCTAAACGATCTCTTCACTGTAACATTTAAAATCTTAGTGACAGTGATAAGAGAAAAGGTTTTTTGAGGAAATTTCAGATTTTATGTTTTTTTTAATTTGAGGGAATAAGTGTGATTTGGTACTTTTCGGTTTTCTTCTTCTTAATTTTTATTTAATCTAAGGAATTGAAGTTAAACTTGCCTTTTAGAAGACCTTCCTGGTGTTTGATGTTTCATGCGGTTTTATCGCCATATTTTCATGCGCTCTTGACTTTGGCCACCTCCGGTCTTTGCGTTCCTCGGTCTCACAGCCCTGAATATTTGGCCTGAAAATCTTTGAAAATCTGAAGCTGACGTGAACATCTTCTTGAAATCTTGATCCTTTCTTCATTGGTGTCAAGAAGAAGAGTCCACTTCATCGTCGGTCTCAGCTTTAAGTGGCGTCTCCAGCTCTTTTCCAACACCCAGTGAGTTTAACACCAGGTCTAGAGCCTCGGAGTTCATCTTCTGATGGTAGACACTGGAGTCGAGTCGGTATTCTGTCACTGGCCGTTTGCATTTGTTGAATTTTCTTTCACCTGACCATACAGTGGTTTTACTCAACAACCCTGTGGTGTTTAACAGATGTATTAGAGCAACAAGAAAACAGAAATAACTTCAGAGTTTATCAAAAACTTGTTTCAAATTAACAGTTTCAGTGTTTTTCACACAGAAAATGGCCAATTGGAAAAACAAAATAGTCTTGTTTCAGGTTAACTTTAGGGACATTTTTATCGTGATATTTGGCTACGTGTGCGAGTATCTGAAGAACGTCAAGGGGCTTTCCTTTTTTGGATAAAACTTTATGTTCTCCTTTAATTTTGTAATATTTTTGCTGTTATGAAAAATCATTTTAGACGTTTATATCATAATACAATGTACATAATTGTGATAAAAAGTGAAAAAACAATCATGAGGATAAGTTTTCCTGTAAATGTGTATTTTTACCTCGGTGAGAAGGTGCTGTGCTGGAAGAAATTTGAAAATGACCCTCAAAAGTGCTTGAACTTCACCCTCAAACAACAGATTTGCACAGAGTTGATTAGTCACGAGTCACTTTTCCCTTGACTCTCAAATATCACAAATATAACTAGTGCATAAAAATGTATCTAATGGAAGAACAATAATTTCACCAAAGCTCTCATTTTTCACTTGAAAGTTTTTTGTACTGACGAGGTGGTGGTTCGGGTGTTGCGAAATTGGTAAATTATGCAAAACTGCAATGGAAAGACCTTTTTCCGCAAGTAGTCATGTGAATAAAAAAACAAAACAAAAAACAAACAGATGTTGATGGATGCTGGAACAAGAGAAGAAGAGTTTTAACAGAAACATGGTGCGGTGTGTGAGGACACACCAGGAAACGGAATAATTTTATAATTAGGTTTGAGGTAGAGGGTAATATATTATAATAATAATATATCTGTAAATAAATACCACATTTGTTTGTCACCATGTTTATGAAATGACATCTCGTGATAAATGAACAAATCATTGCATTTGTGGTTTTCATGGAAAAACCACCAGTATGCACTTCTGTTTTTTCAACATTTAGTTAAATATCGGTAAAGTTTTGCGCATAAGCTTCATAGAAAAGTGACTGAGTTAGACAGGTGTATTGAAGTGGAATCTCTTCCTGCACCTTTAAATAAGTGGCTTATTCTGCAAAGCTGCTCAAATATGCTTTACCATAGTCGACTGTATTCAGCTCCTCCTGGGGGTTCTGTGGACACTTATCGGGCAGATGGGGTGATTACCTACCATGCAGAGAAGATCAGTCATTGAGGCCTGGAACACCTCCATCCGGACACAGCTGGGGGTGGGGTGGGTGCTCTAGTCCATAAATTACCTTAACTGCTTTATTCTATATGTGAGAACTTCTAAGAAACAGGTCCTAAAAACAGGACATGGAACTAAAAATTCAAACCAGATGTAGATGAAGCAGTTTTGGAAGCACTTTGGGTCTGTTTGAAAAATTAATATCTACTGAGACAAAAGAGAAACTAGTTTTCAGATGACACACACTTTTTCTATTTTTTAAATACAAAAATCCGCATGTAACGCAGTAAAGAGGACACGGAAATTACGTGCTATTTTTTCTGATTTTTTTTTTTTTTTTTAAGTCTCTCAGATGCATTTTGGGACTTCAACTATTTATGCAAATCAAAGTGTTGCACAAAAATTACCACTGTTGTCAAATCACTCATGATTTATCTGTATTTAAATGGACAAGTTCTGCGTGTAACTTAAATTGACACGATGGGTTACGCACAAAACCTGGAATGAGACCTGCTGATTCAGGAAAAACCTGCATGTCTGGATGAAAAAAACACTAGGATCATCACATTTAACACAGTGTCTTTATTTATAGTCAATATAAGACCATTTACACCCATGTTTTCAGATCAAATACACCGACACCTGGGCAGCTTTAGTGTCCCAATTTTGGTCCTATTTTTGGCCCCAGTATTTTATTTTAAAAAATCATTAATAATGGGATGGCTCAAAGCAAGATTACATTTTTTTGCTTTTATGTGAGATCATCATTAGGTCCATCCTTGGGGGAAATATGTGTACATTTCATTTATTATTATTATTATTATTATTATTATTATTAATTTCTTTTTTTTTTTAATTAAAAAGCTGGAAAAGTGAGAGTTTCATAGAAGCACCCATATGAAAGCAAAGACTGCTGGTCTGCATGTCATGTGCAGGAAGATGTG
The DNA here is from genome assembly GCA_030068375.1 of Ostorhinchus rueppellii. Classification (NCBI taxonomy): domain Eukaryota; kingdom Metazoa; phylum Chordata; class Actinopteri; order Kurtiformes; family Apogonidae; genus Ostorhinchus; species Ostorhinchus rueppellii. The sequence continues at coordinate 39,441,362 of JAQQZY010000001.1, forward strand.
TTATTGTATAACATGAACATACTTCAGCTCATTGCTCTCATCTTTTGTTCTCTAAATTTCCGTTTTAGTACAGTGCTTTTGATGAGAGATTAAAGCAATCACAGTCAACGAGATGAGCTCCAGACTTAAAATACTGATGTGAACCTTCATTCATTGATCACAGATCATACATTGTTTCTGTTGTAATGACTCGAGCTGTCTAACTGTAAGCCACGACTCATTTTCTTCCTTGTTGTAGTTCAGACTTTTCCCTCTTTTATGTTGTTGGGTTGTTGTTTAAATGTCAAAAACAGCAAAAATAGGATGTTTTGAGAATTTCTCCCATTGTTCCTGTTGTTTAGAGGACCTGGTGTTTTCTCTAGAAAACACATGAAACACAAACCGTCTGCAGAGTATAGCGATGATAACATGGAGTCTCCTGGGAACACGTGAACTTCAGTCCTCAAATCCAGAAGCGAACAGACAGTGTATAACAGTAAAAACCATCCAGCAGGTCTCTGCTGAGGTCGTCCAGATCACATCACCTCAACCTTTACCTCCAACATCATGAACGCAATTTGCTGAATAGTTCGGACAGTTTTGTTCAAGTGTCACATTTACTAAACCCACTTTTCTTAGTCTGTGCTTCATTTCTTTGTGTATTTAGACCCTGATAGTTCAGACAGTTTGAATTTAAACCCTCCAGCTGCTGATCAACCATCTTTATATTCAGTTTGGCAAAATCCAGTGAAATCCTTGAATCGATCTGGAGGCCAATCACAGAACGAGGAGGGACGAAAGACGATGACCCGTACTATTCCACAAACGGAAGTTAGTAGTTTTCTTTTGTGAATCCATCATGGCGTCAGCAGATGCGAAGCTATCTTTCGAAGAAGCTCTGGACAGTGTTCTAAATAGTTTAGAACGTAAGTTCACTTTAAAA
>JAQQZY010000001.1:39493980-39506745 GCA_030068375.1 Ostorhinchus rueppellii
TTAACATGAAATTAACCTACATATTTATGCACAATGAACTTAAGTCTGTTCAACTAACTTACTACAGTTATTAAATTAACATTTTTAATCCAAAGGCGGAACAACAACATTACAAGATATTTTTATATAGCTATTTAACAGGAGAGCGTTTTGGTTTTTTTTTAGTGTTCAGTAAATGGCGTTCTAAATTCAAGACTTAATCGTGATTTCAATATGCATCAAAATAATCGTGATTTAGATTTTTTCCATAATCGAGCAGCCCTACCGTCATATTCAAACCCGCATCTGACCCGTTTTCCGACAGAATTAAAATAAAATTCTGCACCCGAACCAACCGGCTATAAATAAACCCGATATCCGAACCAAATTGGAACGAAAATCAGTTGGAATAGAAAAAATTAAATACAAACGTTTATTGCCACGACAATCGAACAGTGACATGTGCAGCTTCAGTTGGAGGCGGAGCCAAATGAAAATGTTGCTTAACACAGAATCTTAACACAGAGTTTGTTGGCACATGATGTTTTGTACCTCATGAAAACCACAAATTAGACCTGCGCTCTCCTGGGTCCGACCCGAACCAAACCCGTATCCGACACAGTACAAAATGTTTCACCCATTTCATTCAAATTTATGGTTCACCCACCAGGACCCGAACCCGTGCAGGACTCTGACTCAAATAAAACATGTGGCTCATGGCAAACCTGTGGCAAATTGAATAGTCAGTCTCAGTTTTGCTTTGGGCTGCTCGATTATGGAAAAAATCAATATCACAATTATTTTGGTCAATATTGAAATCATTCATTTTTGAAATGATTAATTTTAAGTTTCACAATGCATTTATTCAGCATTTCTCTCTCAATCAAAAGCACTTTGATTCTTTATGCAAAACATTCAAATTGAAAATACGTTTTGGCTACAAATATGTACTTTACAGCTGTTTTGCGATGGAATGGAATGTATTGTGCATGCGCGTCTCAGAAATTGTGTAAAGAAAAACAGAAAATGCATCTTTTCAACTTGATTATATGAGTTTTGGCAACAAAATCGAAATTGTGATCAAAATTCGATGAATTGCACAGCCCTCATTTTGCTGTTCTGTTAATTTGGACAATAGTTTCATTTTGAGTATGTTCATAGAGGAGGGGCTGTCGGTGGGTTCCATAATATTTTCGAAGTGTTGATTGAGAATGCAGTTCAGGGTCTGTAAAACATCTTTACTGTTGATTTTTGAGTGAATTTTGGTGTCAATGACAGGTTGAATTTAAGGTGAGATCTGCTCAAACTCTCATGGACCCACTGCTGCGGTGGGATCATCCTGTCATTAAACCATTACTTCCGCTGACATTTCCCTTCCTACCATCATGTGCCTTTTACCATTTTCAGAGTGTTCTTTGGTGTGTGAAAGAACCACTTTCAAGATGCACCTACTCACTGAAAATGAGGGGTTTTTACAGATGCACATGTTTTTGTGTAGCGTTTTCTTTAGCGGAGATGGATCATGTGAATATCTTCTCCACATGCACATGTTCCTACAGTACTCACCTTTATTGTATAAAATAGGGCTGGGGGAATTTGTTCAGTGAAATAATTTGAATCGAGATTTTCCTTTCTGGAAATTGTAAAAAAAAAAAAAAAAAAGGCCAAATTTAGAGACATTTGTTGCTTAAGAAAAATTAACAATACTCAGTGTTTGTGTCTTATGTGTTTTGTCCTCAGTTCATTTAGGCATAAATTAGTCTGTTGTAATTGTAAATTGTACATAACACTGAAAATGTAATGTAGAAACACTGTCACTACGTCCTAAATGAGTGATCAATTTCATAAACAGTCAATATATTTTTATTATAATTATTATTATTGGCGTATCCCATGTAGCATCACTTTTTGACTGATGTAGTAAACCTATTTTTCAATTTGCGAAAAGACGAGACCTTCTCGATATCCCATACTTTCTTGGCCTCATTTACATTGTTTGCAAATGCTGATAAATGTACTTATTAGCTTGTCAATCAAATATTTAACCCCGCCCACTTGTCTGAAAACACCTGTGAGTGGCCCACTGCATTCGATAGAAATGGAGTAAAAAAGGACAGTGAAAAAGTCGGGTGTCTAATATTCCAGTGGGCGTAAAAGCGACATGTATGTTAAATTCTGCATTCTAGCACATTTTTGGATGTTAAATGTTATATTTTGACATGGAAAATAAGTTTCGAATTTCAATACATTTTCTTTTCTGTCATTTTTTACTTTTAATGGGCGGAATTTCAAATGTCTATAAAAGCATCAATTTTGTTTCAATTTACTACATACTTGGCAATCGATATGCTGACATCAACGCATGCATATAGATGACAGCAGCTGGTTCAATGCCAAAATAAGCTTCAATACATGTGAGGGGCGGGGCTTGCTGCTAATGCATTCTACCCAGTTAGTCTCGTTTCTTGCTTTGTGGATGTAAATTTTTATTTTCAGGTAATGGCTTTGTGCGTTTGCCTTTTGGTGATAGCTTCCACCTGTACCCGCCTGACTTCCCTCACTCAGACCTTCTCTGCACTTGTTTGTCTGAACCCCCTGTAGTTGCCACATTGCTGCTACTGTCCACACCACCTGGATGAGGCCACGTCCACACAAAACCCCTTCTCATTCTATCCAATCCATATCATTTTCAAGAAAGTGCTCCATAAACACGGAGTCATTTCAGGAAATATCTGCGTCCGCACATAACCACTGAAAATGGCGTCGTATTAATGCCAGACCTGTAGGTGGCGTTGTAATCCTGTTGCAAAAAATGGAGAAGACGTGGAGCATGTGCTCGAAGCTCACTTGGTTCTACTGAGTCTGATCCAATATTTCCTCCTGTTGACCCTCTCCACGGTAGCGCCAGTGAAATGTCAAATTCAGAGGCACCGGTATCAAATGTGGGCAGATGACTGACAGGAGGCTCGGCCAATCATTTCATTCAGGCCGCATAAGATAATTGATAATTGGACTTTTATCAGAAATATATGAAAATTAAACATTTTGGAGTTTCAAAAACTGGTGGATTTCTTTTACATTTGAGTTACTGACTTATTAGGAGCATTTTAAGATAGTAAAAGAAAAGTGTAAAAATGTCACATCATTTGGTGTAGCTTTAATTTTTGCGAAAAATAGACAGATTTAGCCAAAATGAGGCTGTGATGAGGTAAGAAAACAATATATTGATAATTAACACAACTTTGAGCAAGTTGTGCATATTTTTTTTTTTTTTTTCTGTGGCCGTGCTTTTTGAAAATTAAGTGTGCAAATCGCAGGTGCATAACCCACCTAATTCACTGGATTGGACAAAATCTGTCATGAGGGATGATTTTGTGCAACCTCTGTAGCAGTGGGTACAATTAATGTTTCCCTTCAGACTAGTTCAATCTGACAAGACTTGAATATAAATAACATCTTCCCAATGATGAAAAAAAAAATTATAGCTTAGATGAATATGTCCAAATGGAATATTCTGCTTACCCAACGTGTCATATCAAAAATAGAAGTGAACACATGTCCTTAATGCTTTCTCCATGCTGTTAGAAACATATTTTAAAGGGCACTCCATCCTGTACCCTCCACATTTCTACTTTTATTCTCCCTTGGCTAACTGTGGGGAGGTTCTGTTGCACACGTTCCCTCTCCAACCCCTCCACTCCAGTGGCTCCTGGTGCACACCATACATTGTGTTTGTGTAGCAGTATGGTGCACCTGCTAAACTTTTCCCTGGGGAACCGGCTCTTGCTGTTAATAGTCCCCTTTCCATCTGCTTTTCAGACTCGGGTAATGGAACCTCTTCAGGCTCCACAATACCAACCACCCCTGAACAATCCCACACATTTATACAGTCACACTGCGAGCCCAAGACTGAAAACCATCATTACAGCCTGAAACTGTACTCATAATGGTTCTTTGACCACCACTCGTATGGTACATTATAAGGCTATAAACAGACTAAGCAGTGTGTCGCCCCTCGGTATCATGAAAAACATGATCGAACAGACCTTGCAGTGTGCTCCAGCAGGTATGGGCTCATACAGAAGCGGTTCAGAGGGAATTAAAGGACAAAGGAAGACGTGATCTGGAAGGACGTCGAGTTCAAGGAGACATGGACAACCATTTCAGGAGAAGTCGTTCCCAAACATAAAACCTGCTCTTATTTTCATCAGCATCAGTTACTTTAATAGACTTCTGAAGCTCATGAATCCCACTCAAAATCATCCCAAACCATCAACATGTGGATATTATTATTAGATATTATTTAACAGATTGTTAAATAATAATTGGATTGGGCCTAACCTTTACATAACCTTATTGTTGAATAATTAGTTCCTACGGATTCACTTACACAAGCAAGAAAAATTATTATTAAAGTTCATAGTTAATTTACATAAATATCAGAAGTATAACTTTACTAAATCAATATCATTTTTTTCTACAAGCGAGACTGAAATTGTATAAACAGTTCCAGAAAATCGAGTTTTTAATAAAAAATAAAAATAAAAAATAGCCTTTTCGAGAAATGATTGGTTGTTATGGCCTGAAGGGTCGAACATATTTAACAGAGGACAAATAGTCCCGTTTATTTTCAATGTTTAAAGGTGGGGTAGGAGATGTTTTCCTGGACCATTTAAAAAAAAAAAAAAAAAATATTGCTCAAAATATCCTTCACACCCCAATTGCAACCAATTCATTAAACGTTCTAACACACACAAAAAAGATGTAGTTACCTGTGGAATGAACACGACTCCAAAAAAATACCAGCCAATCATTTTAACCGATCCATCAAATTGATTGGATGGTGATATGTCTGTCAAACTCAACTGTCATTTGTCCCGCCCCCCTCTGAGTACAATCTGGTACTCTGGAGGCGTGGCTTCAGGGGGAATTCTGAAGAAAGGGGTTGGACTTTTGAATTGAGTATTTTCAAAACGTAGCTGCTCAAACCGTTTTTTTGAGGATCTCCTACCCCACCTTTAAGGTTGGGTGTCGATGTCTTATTTAACCCATCCCATGCCCTAAAATGACCAAACTTAAAAAAAAAAAAAAAAATAAGGACGAAGGTGAGCCGTCCAACTCTGCTGTTATGTATGATTATTTTGCATGTTACTTATTTGCATCGATGAGTTGTAAAGATTATTGCAAGGACCCCAGGAAGAATAGGTGCAGGTATGGCTCAGCTAATGGGGATCCTAAAGAAAGAAAGTAAGTGGCGGTACTAAAAATAGAATCTGTAGTAAAAGCACATGAGTGGATACAGTCAGTGGAAGGCAGGCCAGAACTCACAGGGATGAGTCAGAAAATCATTTATTCATTTTCTCAAACATGCTTCATGAACTGGGACCTGGTCAAACTAATCGACCAAATCATTTTGCCGATCTGAAAAGAGCACGGACGACGAATAAATAATAATAATAATAAAGCCGCTAATGAAAACAGTGGAAGCCGCAGTGGCACCAAACTTGATTTACTGTTCCCCACATTACTCTGAGCGAGGAAAACAACAAACCTGTCACCAGAGCTGTTGGTGTATTTGGGCGTCTTGGCTAAATGCCTGTTTATGTGAAATCCTTGGAATAAAGACGTCTCAGAAGTTGTATTAATGCTGCAGCGCCGTGCTGTAAAGTGCCAGTGGATGAAAGTGTTTTCTGATAAAAGGCATACTGTGCCTGTGAAGTAGGCTAGTTAGCAGTTAGCCAGCATACGGGCTCCGTGCTTTCCCAGTTACCATAACCTGCTATCTCAGTATGTCTCCCTCAACACCTTGACTCTGTGCTAATTGGGACAAACCCCCCGTAGTGTGGCCCTCGAGGGGAGCCATACCGCCATGTGCACCAATGAGTTGTATGTGAGTCACACAAGTAGCTGCAAGAAAATATCACAGGATGGTCGGTTTTAGCATTTGGAGTCCACGTTTCGGATCTGTATCTCATGTCTGATTGCGTTCCCCTTCCAGCGTGGGCCGACAGTGTGGTTATTAGTCTTGTTATTAGTCATAGCGTGAAGCATGGTCACATTTGGCCACAAGACCAAAGGTTATTTGACCCAGATGAAAGTTCCATACTGCAGTCTCAGCGAGGAAGAGTCCCCGCTGTTTTCATCCTCATCTTCCAAGCGTTTCTGTGGTTTTTATGTGCGCATATGAGTGCATGTTTGTGTGTAACACCATTTATTAAAGTCTTGAACCAGTTTCTTCACAGAGGGAGGCCTCATGCTGGGTTTTGCTCTGACACACCCTCCCATGTCCTTGGCGGCTCCAGCTCAATTCTCTCCTCCTTTTTGTATTTTGCTTTCTTCCTCTCTTTTTATATTTCCTCTTTGCTTTTAGTTTGGTTTAAAGTTGTGTGTTATTTTATATCTGACCCAGCGCTACGCAGCACAGACACTGCGTTAGTGTCCAAATAGACTTTGATTTGATATTTATTTATTTATTTATTCCGTAAATAGACAAGTGCACCTTTGTTTTGTACAAGTTTTTCAGGGAAGGGGGAGAAAAGTTTTGGAAGACAAACATTTGACTGCACAAAACAGGGACAGCAGCATTCCTTCTACCATCATCCCCAGCAAAAGCATGAACTTTTCTAAGGGTGAAAAACATTTTCCATTAGTCAATCGAATAATTGATTTGGAAATATCTGATATATAATGTATATTTTCTGCACTTTATTTTTGTATTTGCTAATGTAAAATAAGAAATTTCCCCAGAGTAGAATAAATCACATCTTATCTTCTCTTATTTTGTCTTATTTTGTATGTTATTTTATTGTATCTTATCTTATGTTGTTATCTTATCCTTATCTCACCTTACTTTAAGGATACCATGTCCTTGGTGAAGATAAGGTGGACAGAGGACAAACAGTGGTCTTTAGTGTTGTACTTTTTATACTTATCTTGTCTTACCTTGTATCTTATCTTATCTTATCTTATCTTATCTTATCTTATCTTATCTTATCTTATCTTATCTTATCTTATCTTTGGACAGTGTATCCTTGGTGAAAACATGGTGTTCAGTGTTGTACGCTTACACTCTCAGATTTACCCTGCCTGTGTTTTTCCTGCTCCACACTGTTCTCCACCTTTACATCTGATCCTGACGAGGCGTATGCTTCTGCATCAGGGGCTGTGGAGTCCCAGTGTTGTCCACAGCGTAGTGACAGGAACCTGGTCCTACATGTCAGGGCTGCAGTGTAAATGGAGATGGCTCTGGGGCTCCGTGGGAACTGTGATCAGCTGCTTGAGTCCCTCTAGAAAGTTTCCAGAGTTGTTAAAGCTGGTCAGAGGAAAGTACGGAGCATGCTCAAACCCACCTTTAAGCAACATCTACAACTTTCCCTGAACCACTGACTCCTCATTAGGGTTGTGGGAACATCTGAAACCCTAAATAAATCCATACATAGTTGGTAAAATACAGGAAATACAGGTCATTACATTCAGGCTGCGATGGATAGAAGTTGTAACATGGGCAGTTAGTGCTGTTAATGAGCTAAAATAATGAAATAACAGTTATATTTTGGGTAGATGATATAAACAGGTGAGGGTAAATCTACAGTTGTAAACAAGATGTACCGTCGTGGAAGTAATTATTATTCCACCATTGTCTTCTTCAGTTTCTTGTTCACTTTAATGCCTGGTCCAACTAAACATCTATTTATTTGGACAAATATAATGAGAACCACAAAAATAGCTCATTGTATTTTCACCCTTTCATGCACAGTGGAAACTATTCTACAGCTGCTCTCTGGTATATGGGGTTTCACTTCATACCATTATTATAACTCTGCTGTTCTTCATAAACCTGATCTGCACTAACATGTTGGGTGGAAATCAGTTGCTAATTGTTATATAGTTATCCAAGAAAACTTCATTACAGTTTTATGTTATGGCAGAATTATATGGAGAAAGACTACTATCAAAAATATTTATCCACGATTCTAACCATTCGTATTCATAATGTTAAACATTTGTATGTCAATAAAAACTTGAACACAAAATTCTGCTGTCATTTGCATGAGTTTGATAAATTTAGGGTTAGGATTGTTTTTACGAGTATGAACCTAAAAGCTGTGAGTGCAAATCTAATTTCTACGACTACGAAGTCTTCCCTGTGAGGATGAATTCAAGTTCATGGGTATGAGTAGAAAAGCCCAGAAATTATGTCACAGGGGAAGGTAATCGAACACAGATTGCTCCAAACGCGCATGCGCCACAGTTGGCTGGCAGCGGTGGACCTACCGGGGCAGGTGACGCGCTACAGGTAACTAATGCATCCGACTTTTTTGTAATTTATTTATTTCATGAAATCGTTCTGTTTTAATTTCTATACAATTTATGGATGAAAGACGGCACTGCTTAGCTTAAGCATCCACGTTTGGAGGAATCGGTGTTTGATTACCTTCCCCTGTGACCTATGTGACGTCATTTCAGGGCTTTTCTACTCGTACCCATAAACTTGAATTCGTCCTCACAGGGAAGACTTCGTAGTCGTAGAAATTAGAGTTGCACTCACAGCTTGTAGGTTCATACTTGTAAAAACAATCCTAATCCTAAATTTATCAAACTCATGCCTATGACAGCTGAATTTTGTGTACAAGTTTTTTATCGACATACAAATGTTTAACATTACGAATACGATTGGTTAGAATCGTGGATAAATATTTTTGATAGTAGTCTTTCTCCATAGAATTATACCTGGGAGAACTTCGATGTCAGCGCAGTAATATCAACACTCCTGGGGAGAGGATCGAAGTTCTTCCAAGTGTAATTCCACCATACAATATAGTTATCAATTTTAACCACTTAGAAAATTGCTACGTTTTATTTTGTGAAACCATACTTGGTCATGTAACTACTCACATAAATGTATTTAAATAGGGGAAACGTGGAACTGCTTTGTTGCTTCTATCTTCGCATCTGTTTGGCCCGGTAGGAAATAGGAAGCTATGCTAAGTGCCAACAAAGTTGCACCGTGCACCAGGGCAGTTGTGTGAACGCACAAAGACAAGAAAGGGATACATCAGCTCATTTAACATCAGAGTTCAGTATGGAAAACCAGTGGTGTGCTCCTTTAAGTAAGTTTTTGGGCTTTTTTTTTTTTTTTTTTTTCACATAATCTCCATGAATTGAGTAAAAACTAGTTTTGGACTATGTTAAAATGTGAGAAAGCATCAGGTTAGCTGCATGAAAAATGGTTGTATTTCATAATTTTGTCACATTCTAATGATCGTTTTCTTTACATGTTTCTATGCTTTCAAAATTAACCCTTTCATGCATGAATTATGACAACCCTGATCAAGATTTTTCTCCTGGGTGTTTTTATTTCTCTTTAGGAGTGGGAAAAAAAGCATGCCTAAAGAAAATTTTGTTATGTATTTTTTGTGGCGTTGCAAAAATGGCCATGTTAAATTTTTGAAGCATGTGTCAGGTCCAGCATTGAAATATGGTTCAACAAACCTCCAAATAAAGACAGTAGAATATCAAGGGAAGCCTCGTATACTTTATGAAGCTTCCTTTGGCAAAGCAAAATTTGTTTAGCACCAAAAGGCAGCCAGACTACCATTCTGCTGCCAGGATGATGGACAAGACAAGTTAAAAATAAATAAATTAAATAAAAAAATTTTGAAGCAAAGAAACATGTATTTACTGATATATTGTGGGAAAACTGAAACTGAAACATTTTTAATGGCGCTAATCTGATGTTTTCTCACATTTGAGCATACTCTAATTCTTGCTTCGTGGAAATAATATGCAAAACAAACAAAAACAAAGAACTGTTCATTACAGTCTAATAACAATAACAATCACTTGATTTATACTCAAACATGTTTCTGCAGATCAGGTTTATCAAGAACAGAAAAGTTACAGTCATGGTATGAATTGCAGTGTATGGGATGATGCATAAGAACTAAAACCACAAAACCCATGAATATATAAGTGCACAGCTTTGAACAGCTGTCCACTGTGCATGAAAGGGTTAAACTCACAGTATCCAGCTGAGTGGACATTTTTCTAACTCCATGAAAAAATTGTTCATTAAAAAACTTCATTTGCAATGATTTTTTTTCATGCATGAAGAGGAATAAAAACACCCAGGACAAAAATCTCAGCTAATCTCATAATTCATGCATGAAAGGGTTAATTTCAGAGCTGATATTTATCCATTTAACATGTTTTCTTGATAAAAACCCAAATCACTTCAGTTCTTCCATCAGTATCTGTGTCATTGTACTGATAAAAACAGTGCTTTTATTCATTCCATGTTTTCTTTTGTCTGTTTTAGTCACATGACACACACAGGAGTTAGGACTGGATTACATAACCATTGTTTTTGATGATTTTTGATGGAATAATAATTTTTTCCAACCATAGTGTGAAAAGTGCTGATTATCTGACTATATGAAGTTGCTGGTCATTAACAGGTATGTTACATTAGATAAATCTGCCCCAGCAAAGTGTGGCCATAGACAAAATAAGACTATTTTCATTTATTGTCGACAGTTTAATAAACGGCTCCAGCTTTGGAGCTTGACCACAAAAGCGGACTGTAAAACAAATGGAAATTAGTGGTTATTGAACACATTCTGCAGGAGGTCTAATGAGGCCAGTGAGTGAATCCAGTGCTGCTGTGGTGTTTGCACTGTCCTAATTGTGTCTGCATTCTAGTTGAACACTGTTTATCCTTTAATATATAGATTTATTTGTTTTTGTTGAGAATAGAATTGCAAACATATTTCCCACAGAGCATTTGTGAATGTGGATACATCCTCCATAAATAAATTGAAGAAATAACCAGTGTATGCATGTGCACACTAAGATAAGGTAAGATAAGATAAATAAAGATAATATGGAATAAGATAATTAAATATAATTAAAGCTAAGATAAGATAAGATAATTAAAGATAAGATAAGATAGTGTAAGATAATCAAATATGTTAATAAAAGATAACTTAAGATAAGATAGGATAAGATCATAAAGATAATTAAATATAAGACAATTAAAGTTTAGATAAGAATAGATGAGATAAAATAGAATAAGATAAAGATAAGGTAAGATAAGATAATTAAAGATAAGTTCAGATTTTGTCATTTGACAGCAACAACTACAAAAGTAAAGTGCAGGAAACATTCTGGTTGAAAGCTGTTTATCTTTTCTGTTATTGTTACTCTGTGGCCAAATGTATAGATGTATGTATAGTTCAAAATAGCTTCATTTAAATTGTATTAAATACGGCACGATAACTATGTGTAAATATGTTCTGCAAATAAATCAATGCATAAGAACAGTTTATGCATGCACAGCTCTAATTTTACACTGAACCATGATCAGATGAGATGAGATAGACTTTGATGCCTCAATTGACAGCAGCACATACAGAAATAAAGTGCAGGAAAAACAGAAAATCTACACTTGTGAAACTAAATATCAAGAGGGAAAGTAAGTCTTGTATTGTATTTGAAGAATTGTGATTTAAATGTAAATATTATATACATATTTACAGTGTATTTGCTCATGCACACGGTATGTCTTGAATCCAACATTTCACATTATATCCCCTTTATAATGGAATGGACTGACTTTATTTTCTATGTCTAATACAAAACAACAAAATTCAAAGTGCAGTCCTTAAAGTGCCTTTCAGAATAAATAATATAAAAAACAACACACACCATCTAAAACCAACAACTAAAGGAATATTTAAAAATCTGACAAATTAAGATTATTTGTGCACACATTTGCATAAAAACTGTGAAACTGTTCCTGAGTCTGTTTTTGGTTTTTAGTACTCGGTTATAAACGCTGTCATTCAACCTCATGGTATTCTATAATTCTGAAGCGGCGCTCGTACACAAACAGAAGCCTGGCGGTCGATGCTCATATCTGCTGCGGCGTCCGTGCCTGGCTCCTCCCACTTGTCGTCCAGCAGCGAGCTCAGGGACGGGTCTAATTGTCTGATGTGTCTGCTGTCCAGGGTCCAGGTCTCGCAGCCAAATGGGAGATTAGAGAACACAACCGCCTCCTACCACCACAGTGAAAGCTGCGAGCACAGTTAATTCATAAGAATGTGCTCTGAGGGCGTGTTAGAAATTCAGGAATCATAAAATGTGAAGCCAGAGCGCCCAGAGGCTGTTGGTTGGAAAAATCACACAGACGAGTCAAGGCGGTGTCAAAGTTGGAAAAGTTGGCGGAATAAAATCAGCCCAAGTTGGTTGCTTTAAGCCAGACGACGTTTCAGTGGATTTTAAAGCTGCAGACGATCCTTTCTTTGTCATGGGGATCATTGGGGCCACGTGGTTCTTTCATGCTCATATGGACACGGTCAGATACGCGGTCCTGCATGAAACTGACATCATGAAGGAAGAATCGGATGCAGATGTTGGGTTTAATCGTAAATACTGAATAACAACGAACACGATGTAATGTCAGAGGATTTACTCTGCTTCGTTTGGTTCTTTCCAAGAGGTAATTGCCTCTTGGAAGGAACAAAACGAAGCCAAACAGCGACTAACTTAAAGTTGAAATACTGCTGATAGACACCAAATGCTGCTCCTAATAAGAGTCACATTGAATATGTTTTTTATAAAGTACTACAAATGTATTCTTCCAGCTCCACCCAGTCTAAGGTGTCCCACTGCTGCCATAATTGAACAGTATTTCTGTTTCCCCAAATGCCTTTTTTATGTTTCTATAATGGTTCATCCACCAGTATATGACAGATCTTTTTATCCAAACCATATCTTTAATGCTAA
>JAQQZY010000001.1:39649166-39661395 GCA_030068375.1 Ostorhinchus rueppellii
ATTGTAGTAGTTCAGTATTTGGTCTGAAATTCTAAATAATTGAGTCACATACAAACAATTGGCTCATTTGAACATTGATAAGGAAGACTTTTCTGAGGTGAAATTGGTATTTCTTTAGCTGAATGAGAAATATCACAATATTTTTATCACAATGCTCTACATCCATATTGCATATCGCAAGTTTTGCCAATATCGTGCAGCCCTAACAAGTTGTATTATAAGCGCTTCAGTATGAACTGGATATTATTTATTCTCATTTAGTACAATAGAAGGCTATGTTTCAACGATGTAAATAAAACGTCTGGTTATGATTATTTTATTCATTTCATTTTTATTTTTAGTCTTTATTTCATTCATTTGTAAAATAAAAACAATTTATTAGAAATACAAACACTCTCCATACTTGAATGAAAGGAAGCAGAAATTATAATAACAATGGAGAGGGTAGGAGCACACTGCAGGGATATGGTGAATTATGATTGTGGTAGGCAACTGTTTTTACATTTGTGCAAAAGTTATTATATTTGTGAAATTAAAAATTTATGTTTTTGGGGTTAATGGGTGTGAGTTGTGCAAAAAAAAGGTAAATTTGTGAAAAGTCATAACAGGATGACAGTTTTGTGTGTACTCAGTTCAACTTTATTCTTTCTTCTGGGCAGTGAGCTGAAGAGATTTAGGAAGCAGGTCAGTGTTGAATGTGATATTTGTCTGAAATATCAGTGTATACCCTGGACCTGGTTTTATTCAGTCAGTAAGGCAAAAACAATAACTTACATCATGAAAAAAAAAATCAATGTAGATATCAAGAGTTGAAAAAGCTGTATCTTAGAAGTGGTTGGAAATAAAGTCAAACTGTAAAAGAGAAAAATATTGGGTATGATGTACTCATCTAATTTACATATTGTGATGTCACAGGGTGGCGGCCATATTGGATCGTATAACTTGTAGTAAAATTGAACTTTGACCATATTTATCAAAGGTTTTTTAAAAATTTTTTGTCATCTTTTCCGTAAAATAAATGAACTTAAATATTAATAGAAAGGAAAACGCAGTAAGTTTCAGTATGTTTTTAAATCTGTCCTTATGCATCAATTCTAAAACTAAATCTTTCTAAACAAGCCTTTAAAATTGATTTCTCCACTATCTCTCTGGAGTTACGGTCTGTTTCATTCACTTATGTGGTCGCATGATTGCAACTTAAGTGCTTAAAGGGTTAACAAAACAAAACAAAACAAAAAATTCGCCAAGTTGAGTCCATGACGTGTTCCACCGTCTGCTCGTGTACAATTTACAGGTAGCTGTTGCAAAAGGTCAACAGTGTTTGACTGGAGCTGCTGGCTTCATCATTGATACCTCAAACATTCAGACACGGACGCTTGTTAAACATCTAAGGTTTTTTAACGCTGACATACTGGAGTGTGCATCAATTAAACATGCAATTCCTTCTACTTCCCTCCCTCAGCGTTGTCAGTATCTGCAGATCTACCTCTGTCTCTGTGCTTTCAATGGCTGCTACCATCTATACACAGGTGCACAAACACCAACAAGAACATGCTGTATTTTTATATTTCACCCCCACTTTCAGTCATCCTATCAAACCTCTCACACGCAGTCACTCTGAGACAGTCATCCCGTAAAGTAACGCTGTGATAAATAAATGATGGTGCGCGGTAATGGAACAGTGTAGTGTTGTGGTGGGAACAAGGCTGCCGCTACCATGACAACATCAAGGGTCACACGAGGTCGTTGGCAGCAGTTGCGTTGACGCCATCAGTCGGTGACCCGCTTCACCATGGGGGGGGGGTTCAGCGTAGCACACGTGCGACCCACCGCATGCGTGTGAATAACCGAGCCTGTCTGTACGTAACGTGTGGGAGAGCGTGTCTGTGTATGTTGAGGTCAGAACCAAGCGAACACCGTAACTAAGGCAACGGAATAAAATGAACACAGTACATGAAATGCACAAAAGGACTGTCAGACACTTACGCTAAATATAAACTAAATGAAATCCAGTAGGTAGAGCTGTGTGTTTCAGGGTCAGTGGGTTTTCAGTGGGAATGCCTCAATAGCATCCATACAGTATTACTTTCACCATAAGTGTGGATTGTGTGGCCATCAAGTGGAAATACATTAAAATATGATCCGACATGTCACAGAAACACAATAAGCCTCTGAAGTGTAGCAACGAGATGCTGTGAAGTAAAACACACATGCAAGAAGTATACAGTCCAACTTTAAGTTTGTTGGTTTATTTAAGTTATGATCTGTTGTAGGAGCTGTTCTCAGTCAGACAGACCCAGTACAACCTTAGAAGGACCTGTATGTTCAACAAATCAAAGGCAAGGACCAACACAAACACAAATGTGTATCTGTAACTGGACTAAAATTATGGAACAATCTGGATAAACAATTAAAAACATTCACATCAGTGGCTACATTTAAGAGGATGTTTAAAACTAAGGTATTCAATAAATGTAAAATAATAGGATCAAGTAAGACAATTGTCAGTATACGTCTAAGATTTAGCTTAGATTGTTTTTATATTGTTTAAAGCTGCACCATCTTTTTATCTTGTTTTGTTTCTGAAATTTTCTTTTTTGTAAATAGGGTAGGCATAAATCAGCAGTTTCCTCAACCAACACCTTTTCGCACGTTTAATATGGAAATTCAAATTGTATGTATATATACATGATATTCTGTTAAATGGACGAATAAACTACTACTACTATGATGACCATACATACACGTTTGTTGGTCTTTGTATTAAGATGAAGTGTGGATTTATAGGAAGTGTGTACAGCACTTTAAAAAACAAAACAAAAAAATGTAATTCATTCATTCTATAAACCAAAGTGGGATTTAGTGCGAACTCTGTTTATACTTAACATGTTTGTCAGGCATTCAGAAATACACTGAAATTCACATTTTCAACCTTAGCGTGTTATTAGTCATAACAAGACTTAATTAGTTTTGTGAAATTAAAAAAATTTTTTTTTTAATTTTCTTGTGGAAAAATCCCCACCCAACTGGTGCTCGGCTGTAAAGTACAAGTGGTGCCAAACTAATGAAGTTTAAACTTATAAATAAAATAGCAAAAATACCACAAAATAGGGCTGTGCAGTTAATTGAATTTTGATCATGATTTCGATTTTGTCAAACGACCTCAAAACTCATATAATCAACTTGAAACAATTTATTTTCTGTTTTTCTTTACACAATTTCTGAGACGCATGCGCAGTACATTCCATTCCATTGCAAAACAGTTGTAAAGTACCTATTTGTAGCCAAAATTAATTTGCAATTTGAATGTTTTACATAAAGAATCAAGTGTTTTTTGAGAGAGAGAGAAATGCTGAATAAATGCATTGTGAAACTTAAAATTAATTGTTTGAATAATTGTGATTTCAATATTGACCAAAATAACCGTGATACTGATTTTTTTTTTTTTTTTTTTTTCTTTTCCCCCCCATAATCGAGCAGCCCAACCACAAAATATAGTACACCGCACCTAACAGTCACATAATAGGAAGAAGAGTTTCAAAAGAAGTATGGACACACCGGGAAACTGAATCATTCTTTAATTTAGAACAGGATGGAGGGTTAACCTGTGATAATAATGAATATATCTGTAAATCAATGTGATATTTATGCTCATCGCCATGTTCATGGAAGGACTTCTCGTGTCATTTCATGATAATAAATACACAAATAATTGCATTTGTGGTTTAATGGAAAAAACATTATATACTCCTGTTTTTTCAGCATTTAGTAAATACTGAAGTTTTGCACAGATGTCCAACGGAAGAGCAACTACTGTCTTGTAATGTGTGTAGAAATAACCAAAAATAGTCACTTGACCCATAAAGGGTTAAGCACTTTATTTATAGCATTCATTTTCTCATATTTTACACCAGGTTTCATTCAGCACATGCCAGATGTTTCCATTTGTTTGTGTTGCTTCTTGTCATGGGGTCAGAGGTCAAAATAAATGACTTTGACCTTTACAACCCACTTAGGTCAGTTATTCACATCCGTGTATGTATTTGCTGTACTTTTTGTATCTGCAGGAAAGAGAGTGATAAATAAATGTTTGCTCACTTCCATGCCACTAATAAGGTGGAATAAGACTTTTGCACAGCTCTACGATACAATAAAGGGTGTTAATTATCATATCTGCATTTAAAAAGCATCATTTATTGTGGGAAAACTGCAGGAAGTATTTGTACATGTAAATGTGGTCAGTTGTTACATCACAGTCCTGTTTTTCGCCGTTTATTCCTGCAGTCAGTCAGTTTGTGTGCATGCAGAAATCACATGCACACTCCAGCCGTTGGAAATCAAGTCGAAAATTATTGCTCACTGATGAACAATTACAGCCATTTTTTCCCTCCTTTTTATTGTTATGACAATCACTCGTCTATTATCATAATCAACTTCACACAAAAAGCCAATGCTTTACAAGGGATGAGGAGACAAACAGGCAGAGGCTCAGGAAAGGAACAAAATTATGCAAAAATCCCACACGTTTGTGTGTTTCTACTGGCCACACACTCACAAACAAATGATAGGTATCGTATGAAAGAAGTTTACGTCAATAACCTGTAGCACATTAGACAACAAATATAAAGAAACAGACGCAAACATAATCGTGACTATAAACCTCACCGCTCTATACAAGCGTGTATGTGTGCTTCTATGTGTGTATGTTTGTATTTGATTAATCTGCAGCCGTGGTGCATTCGAGAAGTTAATTTTAGAAATGCAGTTTACAGATCTATTTACATTGCCTCATTCCTCCTTGTCGTTGTTTAGTTCTGTATCCGATGTGCGTGTCATTAAGCAAACTTTAGAGAAAAGCCTCTTAAACTGTTCAAGCTTCAGGTCAGATGAATTATACTCCGTTAAGACAGAAACTAGTGTTGTACAACTCCAGATAGGAGGAGTTTTTAAGGGCCTCTTTGGACACAAAGGACACGGGATTTTATGTCACAACCAGGCAAGTCCACAAGGGAGAGATTCCATTCATGCGGATACTGGTCAAAACGCTTTATTCCTTTCATCCATATGCAAAACAGCAAAGACAAAAATTTCATCTGGTAACAAACAAGCAGTGGATAGTTATTCTACAGCTGTTTTCTTCTATATTCATGGATTTTATTTTAGTTGCATATCAGCCTACACAGTGGACACTTGTGCACCATCCCATAATACACTGACATTCAAACCATTACTGTAACTATGCTATTCTTGATAAACCTGATCTGCAGTGGCATGATTTAAGGTAAATAAACACGCAAAACAGTTTTGTTTTTTTTTTTTTTGGCATGTTTTCGCCATGAAGTGACTAATAACTAGTTTTAGAGTGCGATAAAATGTGCGAAAACATCTGATTAGCAGCATTAAAATGTATTTATTTCATAGTTTTTGCATATCATTTTATGGTATTTGGTTTTAAATACATGTTTCTTTGGTTCAAAAATTAAATGCATGGCTGAGTGGACCAAAAAAACCCAAAAACAACTTTGATTGCATTTTTTTTTTTTACCCACACCTAAACAGGACTAAAAACAATCACTATATCTTGACTAAGGTTCTCATAATTCATGCATGAAAGGGTTAATGAAATGAAATACTGATTATCCCTATTGGTTTCTGTTTATTCGCATTATTTCTTCTGGTTATTTTAGGTGTAAAACTTTTTGCTAATTCTTGACCCAAATCATCTCGGCTCTGGTTGTTTCTTCAGCCAATAGTTGCAGCTCTGTTGCCATGGTAACTATACATAATGCTCATAGCAATTTGCACCTGCCATACATCCATGTAACCAGAGGAACGTCAATTAACAGCTCAATATAACCAATTGCGGAGTGACAGAATACAACTCAAACAAGGAATGGAATGGAATGTTGCGCAACAAAATTGCAGGTGGTCTTTGCCAGGAGCAGTGCACTTACAACAGCAACTTACTACATTTTTCAGCATTATAGCAAGGTTGTAGCAGTGAATTCTTGTTAATAATTGTAATGATAGTGCTGGTTTGGAGTATTCTATTAGTTTTTGTCCTCCGTTTACCACCAAATAGTTGGAGAGATCACACAGGACAAAAATGACTCGAAATAAAAAAATAAATAGGAAGCTATAGGATGAAAACAAAATGCTCTACACAAACAACAATGTTTGAACAAATGTAAGAAAGTTGTGTAATCTTATGAACTTGTGTTATAGACATTTACAGTTGTTTTTCATAATACTTGACAAAAAATACTTCAAAAATATTTTTTTTAGCTGTAACAGCATTTATTACATCTAACAATGATACTTATTGAAAAAAATATTGAAAGTTGAGTTCTTTCTAAAAAAAAAAAAGAAGAAGAAAACGTGCAAAAAAAAAATTCAAAAATGACCTTCTCTGATACTTTTATTGCAAAAAAAAAAACAAAACAAAAAAAAACAAAGACTCGGAGGCAGCCTGTTAAATGGCAGGGCTATACAATATGTGGTCTGTGGTAGCAGCATCAGCAGGTTTTTGGACACAATTGTGGAACTGACTGTAGTAGTTCAGTATTTTGTGTTAAATTCTAAATAATTGAGTCAGCATGCAAACAAGTGTTCCTTAACAATGTTCAAATGAGCCAGTTTTCTGAGGTGAAATTGGTATTTCTTGAGGTGAAAGAGAAATATCGCAAGATTATTATCACAATGCTGTACATCCATGTCACATATTGCAAGTTTTATCAATATCATGCACTGCCACCCACTTGTTGACTTAACAGGTTAAACAGTATCAGTCTATTATATTTAAAGAACCTGGTTGTTGTTTTAATGCTCTTCTTGGTGTGTATTTTCTCTTGGTCTCGTCTTGTTTCTTGATGCATTCTGTCAGTCTTGGTGTAGTTTGTCCAGATTCCAACACTTCCAAAAGCTGGCGATGTTTCCGTGCAGATTTGATTGGTTAGGTATGAGATGTAACTTTCTTATATGATGAAGTCTTTCTTTCTGTATCAACTGCAAACACGTTTCCATTTGTGAAATTACGTTCATGAGCCACAACATGCAAACTGAATGTAGACATGACGAGTCACAGTCCACAGTTTCCAGCCAAGAAAATCCGACAGACATTTGGGTTAGGGATGTATCATGTGGCCTCACTCTGGGAATAACACCAAAACCGACAGTTAAGATAAACCCGACATTCCCCCTTGCATCTGACTCTATATGTTGCATTTTTGCAGGTTTTTTTAGTGAAATTCTGCAGCTTCCAGGGCTACTGGTGCAGTCTCTCTCCTGTCCAGACTTGTTGCATTATTTACTGTTTTCTGGGAGTTGGTTTGTGGAGTTTCTGGTCTGTATGCAGCAAAGACAAAGTAGCTGATGTGTTCTGTACGATACAAGATGATGCTCATCAAACATACAGATGCCATCGTTATGGTGTTGATGTTTTATTGAGTGGGAGGACGACGTGTTCCATCACCATGTCATTATGTAAAGGACGTGTTTCTGGTCTTGGCTATCTCCAGCTCTGATTATATGTAGGGTAGGATTTGTTTGTTTTTCTCCTCCTGTGATTGATCATTAACCCTCGAGACAATCGGGAGAAGACCAAACTTTTTAATAACTGTGATTATGTGTGTAGTTATACAGAACTTTGATTTTTTCCATATCCGTTTTACATTGTTACTTATATAAGGAGCTATTCTGCTTTAACTTCTCAGAAACAAAACATGATAATGAGGTACTTAAATTAATTGTCTTGATGTGCTATAGTGCTTTTTTACATTAAGTCTTCAAGTCTACATAATATAAATCAACATCCTAAATATATCTACATGTCATGTCTTCACTTTTTTTTTCTGAAGGAAAAAACAAACACCTGCTTTTAAAACTAACATTTTAACAAGTGAAATGTTTAACCCTTTCATGCATTAATTATGTGTATCTTAATCAAGATTCTTTTTTTTTTTTTTTTTTGAGTGTTTTTATTCCTCTTTAGGCCTAAATAAAAACACAATGTGATTGGGGGGAAAAAAAAATAAATTCATGAACCTATTTTTCATGGAGTTAAAAAAATGTCCACATAGATGGACACCCTGTGTTCAATTTTTGAAGCAAGGTAAAATGCATTTACTGATATACTGTGTAAAACTATGAAATAAAAACATTTTTAATACTGTTAATCTGATGTTTTCTCACATTTTAGACCGGAAATCAAATAATCGTTTTCCTCGATTATATGAATTTTGAGATCGTCTGAAGCCAAAATCGTAATCACGATTAAAATTTGATTAATTGAGCAGCCCTAGTTGACATCTTTGTTGTACATTTACCTGGGTAAATCCTGGTGCATAGGGCATTTCATATAGTAATAAAATATCAGAAATTAACCCTTTTATGCACTGTGGTCACTCCAGTGGACACTATTCTGCAGCTGTTCTTTTGTATATTCATGGGTTTCACTTCATACTATCACTGTAACTTTGCTGGTCTTCATAAACGTGATCTACACTCACATGTTGGAGTGTAAATCAATTGCTAATTGTTACAGGACTGTAACTAATACTGTACTTTTTTTTTTTTTTTTTGCATGTAATCTCCATGAAGTGAGTAATAACTAGTATTAGAGTGTATGAAAATGTGACAAAACATCAAATTATCTCCATTATAAAGGTTTTTATTTCATAACTTTCACAGTTAATCACTTTCTGATAATGGTTTTAAATGCATATTTTTTTGTTTAAAAATTTAACATATGGTGTCCAACTGAGTGGACGGTTTTGTAAGTCCATGAAAAATAGGTTCATTAAAAACATTTCAGTTGCATTGATTTTTTTCATGCCGAAAGAAGAATAAAAACACTTAGGGTAAAAATCTCAAGATAAGAAAAACAATTGCAGTTTGATTAAAAAAGTTAGCAAAATAAGGAGAAAATTGGGAAAAAAAGACAAATATATGCATCAGAATTAGTAAAGACAAAAAAATAAGCTGCAAAATTAGTGAAGAATGAACAAAATGAGACAAAATTCATAAAAACGGAACAAAAAAAGTCACGCAAATGGACAAAAATAAAGATAAATAAGTAGCACAATGAACAAAAAAGATGGATAGATAGATAGATAGATAGATAGATAGAGAGGGACAGATAAGGTAGGAGGGGGTGTGGAAGCGATTCCTTGCACACGTCTTAGTCATAAATATGGAAGAGGAACAGTGAGGCTCAGCCAGCCCTCCTACGAGCAGAATGTTATCCTGCCTGGTTGGCAATGTGGAGAAAAAAAAAAAAAAAACCCTTTAGATTGGACCAATACAGATGACAGATGAATGGATGTCTGCTAAACACATGTATAGACACACACTTATAGAACAAATATATGTGGAAGAGCTGGTTTATACGGATTACCTTTTCAATTTTCTCCTCTATTTTATTTGTGTTTGAAATTTTGTTTCTCAGGAACCAGTGAGAACAGGCTGATACGGACAAAAGTACACAGTGGTCAACAGTTTTTTTTAGTTTTCTTTTGTTTTTCACTGAACGGTGAAGAACATCTGTACAATAACACATTTAACAGCCATTTCAGTTCTTGAATAAACTGGATTTGTGGGTGGTGAATTGGAGCAGGTCTTCACTTCTGTCTTGGAAATCAATGTTTTACACGTGTGGATTTTTTTGTTTCGTTTCTAATCAGTTCAGCAGAGATAGAAAAAGAACTTGCATGTTTTAAGTTGAAATACAGATTAAACAGGGGATAAAACGGGAACATCAGCCCTTCAGAGCATCAGTTTTACCAAATCAGAGCAGTAACTATTGATTACATCCCAGTCAATTAATTTATTGTTGTTATTATTATTATTATTATTATTATTATTGCTAATTTATTTTTGGGTTAGTTGATTAATCCTTTGGTTCATGTACCAATAAACAGTCATTATCAGTCAGCATCATTATTTTGTGTCTCCCAGTAGCATTTCTCATTGTAACGAGCATTTGTTTAAAAAAAAAAAAACTCTCAGGTTTTTAGTTATTGTTGAATATTGTCATTTTGCCAGTATCGTGCAGCTCTATTATAAGCCATTGAAACATTGCCCTTTATAACTAGCTAAAGGCCAATTTTTAATCTTTCAAAATTGTCAAAAATTGAGAAATCCAAATTTATGAAAACTGTCAACAAACTTTGTAGACATTGGCCCAAGGAAGAAAAAAAAATGAAATGAACCTTACCAATTTTGGAGAAGACAATTGTGTAAATGTAGACATTGGTGAACTTGAGTTTGACCCTTCAAGGCCACTCAAGGTCAAAGGTCATGAACCCAAATGAAAGTCCATATATGACTTCCTATCAGTGCTCAATTGTAACTATATTGAAATCTGTAACCATTTCCATGCTATAAACCATCAAAATATCGGATATCATAAGGAAAGGCAAATTTGGAATATCTTGAAAATTTGTTTAAAAAAACTTTGATCAAACTTTATAAAATTTGAACTGCAGTTTTCATTGATGCCGAGTGTATATATAGACAGACTCAAAACCCTGATGATTGGTGAATTGTTGTACATTATTATAATGTATGCAGGGATCGGAGCTAAACGAACTGACAGATGGACGTATAGATAGGATGGCTAGTGTAGGCGAGCTGTAAGGCGATGCAGGTGTCGTATCTGAAAGAGGTGGAGAGGTGACAGGGTGGCATGTGTCTCATTATCACCGCAGCAGTGCCAGCCTCGTCTCTGGATGTCCTCTCCTCTTGTCCTCCCCCCTTTCATCTGCTCTCCACTCAACTTTTCAGCGCCTCTGACATTTCTCAACCCCTTCGTCAGCATCAGATGTTACCGTTTCATGTTTCGGCGAACGACCGAGTCAAATAATTTCAAAGTTTTACGACCAAAAATACAATAAGCGTTTCTAACGGGGCTCACGAAAGAGAAAAGTCACAATATGTTTAGACATTTCTTCCATTAACGGCCTAATTAGTTTTAATTTTTGCAGCATCCGTGCCATACAGCAGCAACTGTTTCATTTCCGATTACTTTTGATTATTATTTGATTAAAACAACGAAAGCATCAGACAGTACCATCTCAAGGTCTTGCTTTATGTCTTGTCTTTTTAATAATTATCATTGCAAACAAAAGCCTTTTCAAGCATTTTTCACTTTTCGGGACTCCTACAATATTTTCGATGATATCCTGCTTCCACTTCAGCAAGAGGAAGGCCATTTTCTGTTTCAACATCACACATGTCTGTATAATTGTTTTCTGGGCGTGCACAGAACCCATCTTTACACTTCTACCCCCTTCCAACACTTTTAGGATGAAACAGACTCAAATAGAGTGCTCTTAATGAGCAGAAAATCCAATTCTTTAGCTTTGAACTGGGCTCAATCAAAGAAAATCCAACAGCGCTGCATCCTTTAAAACCAAACATATGGCTGTAAAAATTGCACGAATAAAACACACCTCCACGCCTGGTCTAGTGGTGGCGCTAAAGAAGTTAAAACCGAGATGTGAAATTTGATTTAAACTACAGGGTATCCATACATTCTCTATACAATTTAACAAATGTATTGCAAAAGCAAACAAATAGACACATCTGTGGAAATTATTAGAAAATGAAAAGTAGATATTGAAGTTTTTTTTCCTCATTTAATATATTTGCAACAAGCACATCCAGACGATGCCAGATTTCTTGACATGTTGGCTGTATCATAGCCTTATTAATGGTGTCAATGACATTTTTTTTTCAATACTCTATATCTTTAACATAACCCCATAGAAAGAAATCCACAGGAGTCGTATCTGGTGAATGAGGTGTTCAGAGAATTGGACCATCCCTTCCAATCCACTGATGTGTAAATGTTTGATTTAGGAACACACCAATCTGCTGAACCCATTGTGGTGGTGAAACATCTACCTGGAAAATGTGGTTCAGACATATATTCAGTCTACAGGTCAAAGGTCAACATTTGCAGTAATTGATCTCCCCTTCAAGAAAAATGGAGCGCTGATTTGAGTGCACATGATCCAACAATGTGATTAAAGATAGGGCTCCATAATATATTGCAAAAATATCACTATGGCGATAACAGAGTGCAGTATTCATATTGCAAAACATACAATATTTGAACTTCTTTTCTTTGTGTGAACTTTCTGTTTTCCACACCATGGGGTACCACAGTGGTTTTCTCTCTCACTCTGACATGATAGTTTTTCTATCCAATAAACTGAAATAATGCTAC
>JAQQZY010000001.1:39703389-39713870 GCA_030068375.1 Ostorhinchus rueppellii
CACTGTCACATTCACACCTATGGGCAATTTAGATTAGCCCATTAACCTATCAGTGCATGTCTTTGGATTGTGGGAGGTACCCGGAGAAAACCCACGCAGACACGGGGAGAACATGCAAACTCCACACAGAAAGGTCCCACCCTTGGGACCCAGGACCTTCTTGCTGTGAGGCACGAGTGCTAACCACTGCACCACCGTGTCCATATAAAATATAAATATATGTTTGTATGTGTATGTGTATATATATGTGTATATACATAAGTTTACTTCTTATTAAGCTCTGATAGAAAGTCTTATATGAACCTGATAACCTCACAAATTCAGCTTGGTTTGGATTCTTGATGGAACATGATGGTGTGACACAGGGACATTGGTTCCATTTTGTGTTGGATGGTGACATAATGCTTACTTGACTTTATGGATTGTTTGACTCGAGTCTCACAACAAAAGCAGGAGTTTGTTTCTTGTCATAAATACAGTCATGCCAGGGTCACGTATTCAGATCTGAACAAGAAAGAAAAGTGTTGTGTGTTTACCTTGAATAGCAGCTGCAAGTCATTTGATCTCTTAAAAAAAGAAAAAAGAAAAAAATTCCTCTGGTTTCATTTGCTGGCAGGTGGCAGTTTCTGCACACACACCATCTATTTTACCCTTGTGTTTTCAACCCTACGATTGTCTTCACTCGGATTAAAAACTCTCCTGAAGAGAGCCGACAGCTTGGAGTGCTGTTTCAGTTCCGTACTCTGGGATAGTCTTACAGTCGAGCTAAAAACACAGAGCTGAAGACATTTTAGTGTCACATTAGGATGAAGATAGTCGGGCAGTGTGTGCGTTTGTGAGAGCGGTCGGTCCCACTGAGGACTAGGGGACAAGTACCGCCTCAAGGCCTTCTAGATAAACGGTCTGAGCACGAGGGAGTGTGTTTGTGCACGAGGATGTGCACATCCAACCCCCTGGAGCCGTTCAAAGGGTGACCTCAATGACAGCTTTACTTCTTAGACACACACGCGAACTTCCAGACGCTGACACCGACGCCTCTACAAAGTGACACAGTCATTATGAGAGAAAATGAAGAGCAGAACAATTAGAGGATTGGAACTGTCGGGGTGATCAACTGGAAGGAATGTCTTCTGCAGAAGGTCAAAGGTCAAAAGAGTTAATGTTGGAGGCTGATGGACACAATGACACTGTTTAGGTTTTAATGTGAAAAGTACGACATGAACAAACTCCGGTTAGTGGTGAAAAGGAGAACATTTTGTATTTTCAGATTGTACGGGGTTTTTTGTCAAACAGTGAAATTTGCTGAATATTTAAGTTTGTTGCACTTTTATATTTGTCTTTTTTTGGTGGATGATAAAACATTTTACATTATATTTATCTTTTGTACAACGGACATTTTTTCATATTTGACAAACACTATCATTATAATGATTTTCAGTTCTCTTTCTTTTGTTCTTTTTTCTTGTTTTTTCATTCTTTTTTTCTTACTTGCTCTTTTTTCTCATTCTTTCTCTCATTTGTTCTTTTTTCTTTCTCTTTTTCTCTGCTTATTTATTTTCTTTCATTTGTTCTTTCTCACTCTTTACTCTTTTGTTCTGTCTTTTTTTTCTCATTCATTTTTTTTTCTCGCTCTTTTTACTCTCTCCCTTTATTTATGTCTTTCTCTTTATTTTTGGTCGGTTTTTCTATCACAAAGAAAACAAACCAAATATTCACTCAAAATCTCTAAATCACTTTTAAAAAAAAAAAAAAAAAAAATCTCCAATCATGGACTGTAGATAATATGTTGTTTTTGTCTTGTTTCATCTTTTGTGATGTTTTCCTTACTTTTTCTTTTCTGAATTGTCTGAAAAACAGAAATAATATTTTTATCTATCTCATGATTACAATCAGTGTTAATTGGTATTGTGATAATATTTTGGACCATTTCTGTTCTAAATTGTAATGAACTGACTGTAAAATGATGCACATCTGTCAATCACAGCTGCAGTACCTAATAGATTTGTACCATAATGGGGCAGATATTCCATATTTTTCTGTAGTTCCAGGCTGTACAAAATACACCCTGTGATTTTGTCCCATGGCAGCTGTCCGTCATGTACTGATGGACAGCTGTCATTACAAAAACAATGTGGCTCTGACTCTTGAAAAAGTGACTTCAGGATTTCCAGACTGTCATGAAACGACTTTAGCTTCTAGTATATTTATATTTAGGCTGTTTTCTCACCTGAATTTTGTTCCGGTTCAGGGAGTAATCTATTACAATGTGTTACAGTGTTGTGTATCACCTTGTTTTGGTTTGTGTTAAAACTGCTCCGTGCCTTCAACACCACGTCCATGTAAACAGGTGGAAGTCTACTGTCTGTTTATGTCTGGCGCTTTTTTGAGAGAGCCGATCTGCTGTATGAAAATGTTTACGACATCGTATCCTATCATACTCGGGGTCGGCCCCAGTTGCAGGCAGTGCCTCCTCAAAGGGGTCATATTTATCTAAACCAGGGGTGTGGGGCCACATACAGTCAAATATGATCTGAAATGGGCCGGAGCAGGAACATAATAACCAAACTAGAAAAGCACTCAGAGAGCGCAGAACTCCACCAAGATAGTGTTTGTATTTTTTTTATTTTTTTAAGGTTGTTTGTACTTTTTTTTAAGGCAGTGTCAGTACTTTCCTCCACTAGATAGCGGTGAATGACCTCATGCGGCTCTGTGCCACCATGCCCTCTCACAATAATAAAGTATCCTTTAAAAATTTCCTGGATCCAGACGGTGATTCAAAACGCCTCCAAAATTTAATCATGTTTTCCTTGATCCAGAGTTGACATACCCTGAAAATTTCATCAAAATCCGTCCAAAACTTTTTGAGTTATATTGCTAACAAACAAAGTCGGATGGTAACAAACGCACAGTAAAACATAACTTCCTTGGCGGAGGTAAATATCCTCTCCAATATCTATGTTTCGAGTGAAAAATTTAAGATTAGATTATGAAAATGTGGACATCCACGAACTATCCTTTAAAAAACATGTAGCATAAAAAAAATAAAAAATTCTTAAGAAAAAAAAGGGCTGTTTTAACCAGTGTTTTGTCTCTCATTTTGCTTCTCATTTCCACATGTTCATTATAATGTACAGATTATAATGAATCTACAAAAACACAAAACCTTTGATAACACACAGAATATTGGTACAATTACACTGACTTCTATTGAAATATTTCAGGTTCTCTTTCCTCACCCATAAATGCATTTGTGGAAACGCCCCTCTCTACCTCAAAGAATTCCTCACCACACAGACTGTCACCCGTTCTCTCCGCTCAAATTCAGCCACCCACCTTAAACCACCTAAAACCAGACTTCGTACAGTGGGAGAATCTGTTGCACTTTGAGATTTTGATTGAAAGGTGAAGTGCATTACAGTGAATGAATGAGTTATTAGGTTGTTCATATTTGTTCAGGTTATTCACATGATTTGTAAAAAGATAGTTTGTAAATATGAAGATTTTTAAGTATAATTTTATTTATTTATTTTACACTAAAACAAAGACAAACTAAACCAATTGTGTCTGTATCTGGCCCCTGAACTGTATGATTTTAATTTGTTGACTGTTCATATCTTTATTGTCATTTTTGTATTTCACTGATTCATCCCGCGGGACAGATTGGACCCTTTGGCTGGCTGGATTTGGCCATGGGCCTTATGTTTGACACGTGATCTAAACCCACTGTTCTTAGTGTGTGCTTCATTTCTTTGTGTATTTGGACCCTAATAGTTCACACAGTTTGAATTTGAGCCCTCCAGCTGCTGATCAACTATCTTTAGATTCATTTGGACAACAATCCAGTGGATTTGTCTGACCTCTTTGAATTCCTTCTTAATTAGTGTCATCAATAACTAACTCCATCCCCACATTTGCACATATAAGGTCCAGACTTCACACCAACATTTATCCAGTTCCACACAATTGTTTGTTGGAGTCCAGACTGAAAACATGTCCAAACTTGAGCCCATTACCTCAGATGTTCAGTTGTTGGTTGTATTAACAAACACAAGTGGCTGAACTGGACAGAAAGCATGGTCAACAACCTGGAGGGGCAGGACCTGAAGTGACTAATTTGCTTTTAAAGGGCCAGCGCTCAAAAGGACCTTTGCGGTGTCATTACTCAGTAATAGGTTTGAAGATGGACCTGTGCAGTTGAATGAATGAAGAATTCAGAGCCAAGCAGAGCATTTATAGTTTGTGGAGACCACAGGGACATGTTGGAAAAGGAACAATTTAATTTAAAATAGCATAGAGAAAAAGAAAATGAGCTGCACAATAGCAGGAGACTTGGAGGAATTAGTAAAGTGTCTTAAGTTTCACTTTTCACTTTATATGATCTATGCGTACTCATTATAAACTACGTACAGTAGAGCTTTGCAATTCATTGAATTTTGATCACGATTTCGATTTTGTTGTCAAATGATCTCAAAAATCATATTATCAAGTTGAAACAATTTATTTTCCATTTTTCTTTCCACAATCTCTGAGATGCGCATGTGCAACACATTCCATTCCAGTGCGAAACAGCTGTAAAGTACATATTTGTAGCCAAAATTTATTTTCAATTTGAATGTTTTGCATAAAGAATCAGTAAAAGTGTTTTTTGAGTGAGAGAGAAATGCTGAGTAAATGCATTGTGAAACTCAAAATTAATCGTTTGAATAATAGTGATTTCAATATTGGTGCGACCAAGAAAAATGCACAAGTTTTAACACTTGAACACATTTGTATGTGAGCAAAGCCGCACTTTTTACAGCACCACCTTAGCAGCAGCAGCAGCTAAACAAATGTAACATGGTTAGCCTGTTGGCTAACGTTAACGCTGCTAACAGTACGAGTTAATGTCTCTGCACATGTTTAGCTTCCAGCTATATTAACAGAGACAAAGACGACTATAACATGATGAGTTATAGCTGTTCGGACCTCTGTTTTACTTAACTTGGTCTTTTGCGCTGGTCGTCTTCTTCGTCTTCTGGCAGAGAGGTGTGTTAAGTGCACCTTATTTAGTTTTATTGGTGGAGTGACGATTTATACTGCCACCTACTGCACCAGAATTGTAAGAACTTGCTACATTACAATGCTGTTATGAGCGAGGTCGAGCCAAAAGCGAAAAAAAAAATACCTGTGGCGGAAATTGTTTATTCGTGGTGGGCTGCCATGAATAAATGTATGTATGGGAAACACTGCAGTATAAAACTATACTATAAGACCACTGTTAGAAAAGAAACACCTGAATTCAACGTGTCCCATTACTTTTGTCCGTACAGACAATTATGCTGTGGTTAACGTATAATGTACCTATGTGGGGTATTGTTTTCTGAAAGTCTTCACAATAAAAATGAGGTATTTCATGCTTTTGCACTGGTATCATCCCATTCTTTCATCCAACGTTTTATCTCTACTAAAAGAATGAAAAAAAAAATAGCAGATTTGCGGCTGCACTGTCACTGACAAATAAAACCCAACCTTAAGGCGTTTAAGTTTAGCAAATTCTATAAATTAACTGTTGGAGGTAGACTAAAGAAGTTCCGTGACAGTTTTAACAGCTTCATTGTAGTTCCCTTTCCATGTAATATATGTCTGTAATTTTAGCGTTTCCTGGCTTCATCCACATCCTAGATGTTCTGCGTAGTACTGCGGCAAAGATAAACTTTTAATAATGCAGTATTGGGAGTGTTCACGAGTAGAGTTGATGTTTGATTACTCTGTCATCCTTTCTTTTTTTTTTAATTGTCTTCAGTAAATTTAGGTTTGATATTAGTGTTCCCAGAAACCTGTTCTGCTCCGTGTATACTCCACCTGGATTTCACTTGTGTCTGCAGGCACGCAATAAAGTGAACACAGCAGAGATGTGACGTTTCATTGTGAATAATTCCAGGTTGCAAAAATTTGTTGGATCTCTTTTATGGCTTTTCTGCCTCGATTCATGGCCAACATAAGTAAGACAGAGTGATCAGTGTGTTCACAACCTTAACCCTTTCATGGATAGTGGTCACTACAGTGGACTGTTATTCTACAGCTTTTGTATATTCATGGGTTTTATTGTTTTAGTTGCATATCAGCCGACACGGTGGACACTGATGCACCATCACATATGCTGACGTTCATACCAGTACTGTATCTTTGCTGTTCTAGATAAATCTAATCTGCACTTTGGTCCACAACCACAGTGCTGTACAGAACACTAAAAACACAACGCAAATTAATAAAAGCATAAAAAAAGACATGAAACTATAGATCAGGGGTGTCAGTCATTTTCTTTCCTGGGCCACATTCAGCCCAATTTGATGTCCACAGGGCCGGACCAGTCAAATAATTACATCATAACCAATAAATAATAATGACCACTCCAAATGTTTGAATCAAAAACAAATAACATTACATTTTAAAAACATTTACATTTTACAAACTATTCAAACAAAAACCATGTGAATAACCTGAAAAAAACTGATATTTCTGAAGAAAAATAAGAAGAAATAATAAGAAAGAAATTTCTCAATATTATGCTGCAACTTATGATTCATACATGTGCATTACAGATCAAATCTACTAGGGCACAAAACAGGCAGAATATTGTTAAAACTGCACTTATTTTTCTTTAGACACTTCAGTTTGTTCATATTTGTTCAGATTATTGATGTTTTATTATTAAAGGATATCAGAATTTAATGTTCTTTTGGGTAAATCAAAGAGAAACAATTGGTTTAGCCATTATTTATACGCAAAATGTCATAGTATTTTTTTACCACCAAGAAGAAAATTTGGAGTTATTATTTCTAGGTTACTATGCTATTATTTTCAAGTTTATTTTTGAGCACTTGACTGTGAATATCTTCTGCACATTGCAGATGCATCCCGTGGGCCAGGTTGAAACCCTTGGTGGGCCAGTTTTGTCCCAAAGCCACATGTTTGACACCTGTGCTAT
Source organism: Ostorhinchus rueppellii (assembly GCA_030068375.1). Taxonomy (NCBI): domain Eukaryota; kingdom Metazoa; phylum Chordata; class Actinopteri; order Kurtiformes; family Apogonidae; genus Ostorhinchus; species Ostorhinchus rueppellii. The sequence continues at coordinate 39,710,357 of JAQQZY010000001.1, forward strand.
AGATAGATGATCACTAATATGATTTAGTGTAAATCCATTATTTGTAAGACAAAAAAGTTTTTTTTAATTTTTTTTTAAAATTTTTATCTCCATCAAGTGAGTAATAACTACCATTACAATATGTTAAAATGCGAGAAAACATAAGATTAACAACATTAAAATATTTTTATATCAGTGTTTTCATCTCACTTTCTGTTATTTGGTTTTCTTTCCTTCAAAAATTAAATGTACAGGCATTTTTGTAAGTCCATGAAAAAAAAAATCTTATTTGCAATTTTTTTTCATGTCTAAGGAGGAATAAAAACACTCAAGAAAAAAAAAATCTTGATTAAGGGTTTGTTGCACCCTATAATATAATAATTTCTTGAAAATGTAATAAAATTTGCACGTAACTCAATCAAAGTTGTAATAAAACCCAATAATGTAATAAAATATCCTGACTGATCTTGTAATAACATTTTTACTGATAATGTAATACCTTATTACATTATTGGGAGTTTATTACATTTTCAGGTGGGTCTTTTCCCCAAAAAAACTGATCATGAAAAACTAACCGAAAACTTCAGGTGGGTGCAGATAATGTACCCACCTGAAAATGTATGTAATGATTGTTGTTGTTTACCATTGTTGGTATGCGTCTATTGTTAAATATATAGTATTATAAGGTATACAGATTATAATTTTACTAATCTCTTGTTTTTTCATTAGTATGACTCAGAATAGATGCAACATTATCATTAATAAAGCTAATTTTAAGTCTTAAGTTGTATAAATGGGAGAGGGGGTGGGGTTTAATGAGTTCTCTTCTCCCCACTCCTTTTTGAGCAGTACTTGTTACCTCCACCAAGGACGTCATGTTTTTGCTGGAGTTTATCTGTTTGTCTGTTTGTTTGTTCAAAATAACTTGAAATGTTCTGAATGGATTTGGATGAAATTTTCTGGAATTGTTAGAAATGGGACGAGGAACAAGTGATTACATTTTGGTGGTGATCCGGATCACCATCTGGATCCATGGATTTTTTTTAAAGGTTTCTTTATCATTGGGAGATGGGGCATGCCGGCGCTGAGTTGCATATTAGGTCATTCAGCGCCATCTAGTGGAGGAAAGTACAAACACTACCTTGGCGGAGGTCTGCTCTCTCTGAATGCTTTTCGAGTTGAATTTGTTTTGTTATTGCTGATGTCCCTGACAAGTTTTTTTTTTTTTTGTCTTGATAATCTTTTTATTTTTTATTTTTATTTATTTAATTTATTTTTTCCTTAAATTTACAAAATGCTTTGTGTATCTGCTCTGCCATTGGCTCTTTGTAATCATCAATTGTTTCCCTTCTTTCCTTTTGCTTGAAACAAACAAGTTGCATATAATTGTTCGGATTCCTCAGGCAGAATCTAACGACTCCCAGAATAATGTTAAAGTGAATGACAAAGAAAATAAAGCCTGAAACACAATCGGATGCGGACGGCTCACAGAGCGAGGAGGAAAGCGACAGTTTGGAGACAGAGAGGATGGCTCGGTCCTGTTCAGGATCCGCGGTGCCAACAGCAGGACACAGTCTGGTCAGGTTCCTCTGGTGTGGTCTCCCAGAGTCAGGTGTAGGGTATCTCCACAGTCCTCCAGCATCAGCGGAGACGAAATGAGAGACGTGAGAGGACAACAAAATCATTCTCATCACTTCACAAATCAATTATGCATCGTATAATTAAGACATCAGACTCGGTGTGCAGGTTTGGTGTGGATTAAAAATACAGACCCTTCCATTCAAGTCGTCTAATTTGGATAAATAATGCTTTAATCTGAAAACAAAATCCATCCACTGGAGCTGCTTAATACCATTTTACGCATCGTGACTTAAAAATAGAGAAAGTGTATCATCTTCTCTGTCAGATATTCTGGCCAGCAGTCAACTTAACGGTACATTACATCTAACATCTGTTCGCTCCGACGTCTGAGTCTCAGCAGGTTACGCCTTTTACATACCCTATTTACATATTTTATTTTAACACCAATCAACATAACAAGCGAACAAAGCTATTCCTGTGCATCCCATAAATGTCACTGTATCTGTCCTGTTAAATTTGCTTGTTTTTATGATAACTTTTATCTAAACAAATCCAGTTAAATGACAAGAGCTGAAAAAAAGTGTTATTGAAAGTGCGTAAACATGAAAAAAAAAAAATAAAATAACTAAACAGCTCCAAGTAGTAACAGGATGAGTTTTGTTTTTATGCTCTATTAAAAAAAAAAAGTAAAAGTACCGATGGAAAATACTGAAAACTGACTTCTTCAGTTCCTTGTTTATTTTAGACACCACTCGTTTTCTGCAGAATGTTTTGTTGTGACTGTGAATGTGGCTTACAAATCTGAGGTTAAACAGATTTTCCTCAAAAAGAAAGAAAAATAAGTAAATAATGAAATCCACAAGGTTTTCAACCGACAGCAGTCACAGGTTAATTGATATGGTGAATAAAGAGGAATCCTGAACTGACTCTTTAATCCCTATTAGCTTTTCTTCATTGTTCACTGAAGCACAGTGTTTTTAATTAACAATTTAATTATTGATGAAGCACCTGATCAAGCTTTGCTAATTCACTTATTAAGGAAAAAACAACAGCAAACTGATTGTTGCTTTCACTCATCATTCTTTCCTTCCTCTTCTATGCATCCTTTGTCTCTGATTTCCTTCTTATCCTTTTTTTTTTTTTATTTTTACCTCCTTCTTTACTTATTGATATCACTTCCAGATACATATTTGTTTCTTTCTTCAGATGAATTTAATTTAATTATGCACTAAAAGTCATAATTGTTCCATTTAAAATGAATCAATCCATAATTCTTGGCAGTATTGCTGGGATTATCTCCTTTTCAGAGGGACTGAATGAATCATGTCATTTAATAGCGATGTCACAACAAATCCATCCTGGTGTCATTCATTTTAGCTGTTTGGCTAATTTATTGGTTTACGTCTGTGTATAGTGATGCTTTAATTTCTTTTTGAACTGAAGTGTTTTATTTCAGTCCACATTAACTTGCAGAATTATGAGAGTTTTTGCAGCGTGTTGTTTTACTGAATTTCAGGGACTGATTTAGTTTAAAGCTTCAGCTAAGTGGTTCCAACCTTTTTTGGCTCGTGACCCCTTTCATGTATGAATTAAGAGAACCTTAATCAAGATTTTTTTTCCTAACTGTTTTTTGAACCTATTTACAGTTACAAAACCGTGTGTTTAATATTACAAGCAAACAAACATGTATTTCCTGATATACGATGTGAAAAGTATGAAATTAAAATATCTTTAATGCTGCTAACATGTGTTCTCACATTCTAACATACCTGCATAGAGATAATATCCAGGTATGTTGAAATATAATGTCTAAAAAAAGCTAACTTGTTTTTCACGGATGTGCAGTGGTTAGCACTCCTGCCTCACAGTAAGAAAGTCCCGGGTTCGATTCCCGGGCGGGACCTTGGGACCTTTCTGTGTGGAGTTTGCATGTTCTCCCCGTGTCTGCGTGGGT
>JAQQZY010000001.1:39729425-39741112 GCA_030068375.1 Ostorhinchus rueppellii
CTATTCTATTCTATTCTATTCTATTCTATTCTATTCTATTCTGTTCTGTTCTGTTCTGTTCTATTCTATTCTATTCTGTTCTGTTCTGTTCTATTCTCCGTGTCCGTGCTCCAGGTCAGCACTTCAGTCTTCGTCAGCTGGGGATCTGCGAGCCGCCGGCGCGTCGCGGGCTGGCGTTCTGCTCTGAAATGGGCCTCCCCCACCGCGGCTTCTCGGTCGGCACCTGCCAGGACATGGACCCGGACAGCCAGGCCGTGATGTCCCCGGAGCGGGCCATGAGGCTGTGGGGCCGCGGGGGTCTGGGGAAGTCCTCGGGGAGGAGCTCCTGCCTGTCCAGCCGCTCCAACTCGGTGCTGACCCTGACGGACACGGAGCACGAGAACAAGTCGGACAGCGACAACGGTAGGACAGCACCTCGGGCCTTCATCTGCTTTTGTCCTCTCAGGTTTCTCTTGTACTTTTCAAAGTCACCCGTGGTTCATTATTTATATTATTCCATTACTCGCCGGCAGTCACTTCTTTGTCGTTATCGCCTTGGTTTGACGTGCCACGCAGCTCCCCGGCTGCACTCGGGCCACGATGTGACAGCGCCTTATTATGACCACAGCTCTGTTGTGTCAGGAAAACACACACTGGGTTTACAGGATCCACTACCATCCCTTCATTTACTGTGGAATTGTGACTTATTCTCTTCTCTGTCAGCGTACGTTCATACAGTCTCATAACAACTGAATATATTCAAGGTTTCTGCCGATCATTAAAAGTTATTCGATAGATTTTGTGAAAATTAAGGCCTTAGATTAAAATCCGATATCTGGCATTAAAAAAAAAAAAACAGTTAATGGGGGAAAAAAGTCATTGTTATTTATGATTTATTTTGATTATGTAAACATTTAATAATTTTGATTGGAAGCATAGTGTGATGATTGACAGGTGGAACCCTTTAATTTATGGCTGATACGTGAAGTCACAACAGCAGATGCTTGGAATGTAACATGCTGTGAGCGTGTTCCTGCTGCGGAGAAAGAGTGGAGGGAATATTAAGAGATCTGGGAAAAATGGGAAAATTCAAGTTTCAGCAGAAGTGATCGGAGTCGGAAGTATTCAGAACCTGTTAAAGCCTGTGGAGGGTAAATGTCCAATTAAAGTGTCATTAAGAAGCGTTAACAGTTATTAAATAGATTTTGTGAAAATGAAGGCCTTAAATTAAAATTCGATATCCGCCATTAAAAAATAAAGCATTGTTATTTTCAATTTATTTTGATGATGTAAACATTTAATAATTTTGATTGGTTCTGTACTGGATGCTGCAGAATCTTCCGGAGCGCAGGGGTGAAAAAAATGTGTGGTGATTGTGTGAGGCGTCCTCACTGTTATAAATGTACTAAATATGGAGAAGTAAGAAGAATGAAACTATTAATTTAAATACAATCATCTGTTTCCTGAACTGAATACACAGTGAAGTTTATCGGTTTCTGTTTTGGTCTTAACATATACAGTACAATACACACATGGTTTTTACTCATTCATTAATTTAAATCTAATTAAACGGGTAAAACTATCATGTTTAAGGCGATTATTAACTGTATTCAAATTAGACGTTGATTTATCGTGAATTTTTTTAAGGGTCATATAATAAGCAATGATTGTTCTGAGCAGGAAAAGGCGCATATCACTGATTGATGAGCACTACCCGATTTAATTTCTGCCTGAAATTAACAATTTTAGACTTAATTAGAAACTGGAAAACAATTGACCTGATCAACTATCAATCAATCAAAATTAAAGTAATGAGTTAATCAATCTGGAACTGAATATAAAAATAACCATTAAAAAAAAACCTGAACAATTCTGGAGAAGTTGAGTTTTTGTTTAAAGGGTCAAACATAAGCTTTTTTTCCCCCTATTTAGTTAAAATGGACGAACTGTCCAATCCAGTTCAATCCAACTTTATTTGTAAAGCACTTTAAAACAACCACAGTGGATCAAAGTGCTGTACAGGAAAATAAAGACAGAAAGAATAACAGTAAAATACAAGAATAGATTAAAAACATACACTGTGTACAATTAAGAACAACCAATTAAAAATATAAACAATAAAACCAACACCAATTAAAACAACTGAATAAGAACGGTACATTTAAACTTTCAAACCTGACATTGATGTGATTTGAAAACATTGTTTATGTGAAAATATTAGTTTGATATTCATTTTGTTTAGGCTAATGTAAACATACACAGCTGTATGTGCCTGTTGTTAAAGGGGCGGAGCAACCCCTCTAATCCCACCCACTTTAGGTTTTTCTTTCTTTTCCTTATTTGTTCTATATTCACGGAAAACATTTGGTTTAGCATCTTTATTTATGTTCGATGAGTGGACATTGATGTACCCAATTGGGTGATTTTGTACAGAATTATTTTCCAAATAACAAAAAAAACAAAAAAACAAAAAAACAAAACAAACCTTGACAATATTTGATAAGACACATGTAAAAGATTAAGTATTTGACCAAACCACTGAATTAATCAAAAATGATTTCATTTAAATTCCAACAATTAAGTGAACTTTAAATTCAAACACACCTGAATGCAGTATTTGGTGCTCAACAATATATATGAATAAAAATATAAATGAATAATAAACGATGTAGGTTTATTTGGACTGAACAATATATACATCAAACTGTCGCCTACATGGATCTGTGTCACGTTCCACTTCACAAACATGCTGACTCATGATGTACATGTAGGTTAAATATTCTATAGACCATAACTGAGTGCGCTGATGCATGAAAAAACAATGAAGAACAGTTCGATGGTGCAGGCGGTATAGAAGACATGGCTGCCATTCCAGACTTCAGCAACAGAACAATGAATCCAGTCGAACCCTGATGACGCACGGCCAAGTCTGGACCGACTAAAGTAGCCAAACCAATAAAGTGTCCTGATAGATACAAAGCTAAATTCAACAAATTTAGCATCAGTAATAAACAATAACATTGAACCGAGTCAAAGCTGGTAATGAAGCAGACAGATGTGCGTTTTGTGTTTGTTGATGAAATGTTGGAGAATAAATGGAACCAATATGACACCAAAACACAGACGATGTAGAAGCAATGCATATGGTGGTTCTTCTTCCTATTCTTTTCTTTCTTCTTCTTCTTCTTCTTCTTGCTCTTCTCTTTCTTCTCCTTTGTCTTTCTCTTCTGCTTCTTTTTCTTTGTCTTTTTCTTCTTCCACATCTTCTTCCTTTTCCTTTCCTTCTTCATCTTCTTCCTCCTCTTCTTCCTGTTCTTTTTCTTCCACTTCTTTCTCTTCTTCTTCCTCCTCTTCTTCTTCCTCATTTCTTCTTCTTTCTCTTCTTTTTCTTCCTCTTCTTCTTTCTCCTACTTAGCAGCAGTTTTTGAAGAACCTTAGAGCTGTATTCGCGTCACTAAATCTACTGGTGTCACCTTACACTCCATGGTGGGCTTTGGTGGTCTCATTTCTTCTTCTCTGCTGAGTCGAACTGCAGTCAGCTACAAATACAATCCAGTGTAGTGGTTCGATCCAGAGTGTGTGCAAATGTTGGAGCTGCTAGTGAAGTATTTTTTCCATGCAAACAGACTTGAACTGTTTTTGTACTTCGTGTAAATCTGTACATTTACATATTTGTTTCCTGCAGGCCCACAGTCAGCAGGCTCATCCTCACTTCTGTCACCTCTGGGAATTCTGCATTCTTGGAATTCTTGCATTGCCTCGCTGTATTATAGAAATGGTTAAAATACATGATCATAGAATTTGGATTTATATAAGCAATAGAAACATATGTGCATCTCTCAAAAATGATCAAACACCAGTTACTTTTCCATTCAACCTCAAATTGCATGAATATAACTTGTGCATAAAAATTTGCCTCATGGAAAAATGACAATTTCACCAAAACGGTTTTTGATTAAAAGCTTTTGCGCTGGTAAGAGGTGCTTTTATGGCTGTAGCACAAATAGTATATTACACAGAACTGTAATGGAAAGACCTTTTTCCGCAACTAGAGTCAAATGAAGAAAAAAAATGTTGACGGACATTACAAACAGCAAAGAAGAAGAGTTTTAATAGAAACATGGTGCGGTATGTGTGGACACACCAGGAACAACTTTTTAATTTAGTACAGGATAGAAGGGTACTATATAATAATAACTGAATCAAAAAAACAAGCCTGGAGTGCTGCATAGGTGTTGTTGGTCTTCTTTCCTCACTTCTGGAGCTCATCCGCGTTGGGATCCAAATAGTAACTTCCTGTTTTTGACAACAATGACAATAATAGTCCTGGCTGCCGGCAGCAGCTCCTCCCACTACTTCTTCTGGTTAATGATGTACACACCGTTGCTTTTTCTCTTGTAGACGACGCAGTGTACTACCAGTCCTTTGCAGACGTGAAAGAAGCTCAGGACAAAATGGCAAAAATGCAAGAAAACATGAAAAGGAAATTCTGACGTACTCAGACTAGGGTTAAAATTAAAAAAGCCTTTATTTCAGCACGGCCAAACAAGTTCAAAAATACAGCTGACGAGTTGCAGCCTGTGGGCCCTCATCAGAAATAATAATAATAATAATAATAATAATAATAATAATAATAATAATAATAATAATAATAATGAATATGTCTGTAAATCAACATTATATTTATGTTTGTGACCATATTTATGGAATGATCATAAATAAACAAATCATCACATTTGTGATTTAATGAAAAAAAAGACATTACACACTTCTCTTTTTTTGACATTTAGTAAATATCTGTAAATGTCCAAAGGAAAAGTGACTAGTGTTTCCAAACTTTTGACAGGAGTTATTTTTTGACGTCTCCTGTGAGGCTCTGCAGGTGTAATCTGAATGTGAACTCACCATATGATACCTGTATTAAGTATTTTAGCCTCAAGAAGCTCATGTTTAAATGATCGATATGAATAAAACAGGAAACCCTGGGACTTCGATCAATGGGGACAGGGGTATTTATGCTCATCCCTGTTCTGCTGGTGGGAACTGGGGAACAGGGTGTTATCGTTGGGGGCAGGACTGTGGAACTAAACAAAAGAATGTCCCACTAATTATTTTAATTAATGGCTACATTTTAGCTGAGCAGTCAGTTGTTTGTGTGTGTTCTGATCTGAACAGACAAAGTACGGACAAAAGTGAAAGATAGCATGTGTTTGTGTTCCTGTGAATGTGTTTGTGTGTCTGTGTGAGTGTGTGTTCATTATCCTCCAGGTAGTTTTCCCAAACAGGTGTGAATTTCTTACTTAATAAAGAAATTGTCTTTAAGTTCACACACATAGGCAGTATTTTCATTAAGCTCGGCAAACACACGCACGCACACACGGTGGGTTTTCATTAAGAGATGTGATGTTGTAATTAACAGTGAGATAAAGTGCTGAGTCTGTCTATTTCCTATATTAAGTTTGATAATGTTTTTATTAAATGGCATTATGCTGAGGATGTCAGAGCTCTGGAGGATACACTTCCCATCTCTAAAAGTGAATAGTCGTCATGTTTTCAGAGGCTAATTGACTCTTTAAAATGCAGCTGTGTGTGGTTACGTGAGTGTATGCGTTCTGTTAAGACAAATTAAGTGACAAAATGAATGTGTGTTGGCTTTGATTTGTGAGTCTGTGATCGTGTCAGAGGTTTGGAAACATCCGGATGCACACATACTGGTGATGATGTTGACTTATGTTTAGGTCTTTAGTTGTCATTAATTGGCAACTCTTGCGCTTAATACGTTACTAGATATCAGTGCATTTACATAAAGGCGTTTTTATTTAGATTTCACTTCGTACATTTAAAGAAAAGCCACAATTTTAACATAAATATTGATAAATTGGACTTTGGAAACTGAGTTTGTACAGATGTTTGTATGGATGAACAAGGAGATGGTTTAGGATCATTCACGGAAGTGATACAAGAGATAAATATGTACGACATATTAATAAAAGCAGCAATGAAACACTGACAGAACCACAGAAATAAATGTGACACAAAGGCTTGAACAAACTGTGAGCAAGAACGAAACAGCAGGACAGGACCCAGGCCAGAGGTCTGGTTCAGTTCAGGAGGGTTTTTTTTCATTAAACATTAAAATAATATTTAAAAAGTGTTAACTGTAGGGAGTGCTGATAAATTTTCTGAAAATGTAGTTTAAATTTGTGAATTTAAGGCTGAGTTGTGGAGTTGTGTGTTTATTTTATTTTATTAGTTGGGGGCGTTTTTTTTTTTTTTTTTTTTTTTTGTTTGTGAAAAAATATGTTTTATTATAGGGTCTGTTTCAACAATTTAATTGGATACGTTTGGGAGATTTTTTTTTTTTTTTGCTGTTTTCTAGCAGTTTATGAATATTATTTCTTTTACCCTGACTTCTCCAACAGGTGAAGGTCATCTCTCCTATCCAGAGTTACCTTTTACCTGCACATAGCATCTCATTTCTTCCTGGTAAAATTTGTGTCATTTCGAACTGATGCTACTGTTGTTTTGACCCCAAATAGGATTTTACTGGTGTTAATCTTGCTTGTAGTGTTGCAGATGGTTTACCACACTGATTGATTTTTCTTCAAGAGCTCTAATAAATGTCAGTGTCTGTTTAACTCTCGGCAGAGGATCGTGAAATAATCAATTGGCACGCGATATTGTCATCTTTCTTTTTTTCTTCTTCCAGAAAACCACATAACCTACTGTTTCACTTGTTATTTTCCATTTTTTTCCTACTATATAAGTATTAAAATGAGTAGTCCTGAGTCAGTTTAAAAGGTGGTTCATATGATCAGATGACACTGCCCGGAAAAGCTCACATATACTTAACTTTGAAGCTGATACTGACTTATACTATGATTTGTCCTGAAGAAAAATCTTTCATATCATTAAAAAGTTCCCCTTAGAGCCGTAACTGATTCACCAATGTGCATGTGCATTTCCTCCACCACGCTCGCCCAGTGTTCCTACTGCACTTCCTAAATACAAAGAATATGAATATTTTCACTGGTCCAAGATCTGTTGTGTGAAGGGCATGATCTCTTAAATGCATTTCTTTAATTATTCATTTATTGCTTTGAACAGTTACCACACGCTGGGAAAGCGAGTATGAAAAATAGGAATAATAGATTTTAGAACAGTCCCCAATGTGCAAAGCTTTGCATGCATAAAAAATTCCATGATGCGCGAGTCCATTTTACTACTCTAAATAGAAGAATGTATGTGTTTATAGTGTCTAGAGGAGTTACTGAATTATGTTTTCATCATGCGAAATACAAAGGGGAGACATCGGTTGTTAAAAAGCGATGAAATAACCACTAAATATGTCACACGGAGAGACGAAGGAGGCGATGTAATTAGATGAAATGACATAAAAAGGCACAAAAACAATGAAAAGACATGAGGTGATTATAGCATAAAAGAAGCAACACGCTGAAAGACTGAAAAACACGATTATGTAGGAGAAGGCAACATAAAAGATTCAACTGAGTGAAAAATAACATAAGACACAAGGCAGTAAAAAGACCAAACAAGATGAAAATGACACAAAAGGTGATCATGATGTAGTTGTAACATGATAAAACGATGTAAAATCCTGAAATTAACATTGTTTTAACAGTGGAAGAGTCATTGAAATGTAATCATATAATCAATTCCTGATCTATTCTTGTACATCTGGCATGAACTAGATTTCCTTGATCTGAACATAAAAGATTTTTTGGAACTGAAGTTAACTTTCCTGACAGTTCTTAGATTGGAGTGGCATTACAGTAACATGTTTGAGTATAAATCAGTTGCTAATTGTTATTCGACTGTTATTGACGTTTTTTTTTTTTTTTATGTCCATGAAGAGTGTAATAACTAGGATTAGGGTGTGTAAAAATATGATAAAACATCCCATTAGCAGCATTAAAATGTTTGTATTATATAGTTCCCACACAGTATATCAATAAAGATATATTTCTTTGCTTCAAAAATAAAACATATAGTGTCTTGAGTGGACATCTTTGCAACTCCATGAAAAATATGCTCATAAAAATTGCAGTCACGTAGTTTTTTTCGTGCCTAAAGGGGAATAAAAACACTCTTCTTGAATCTTGATTAAGGTTCTTATTACACTGGTCTACAAGTAAAATGCTTCCAGAATAAAAGTCGTTCAACTTGACTAAATTTGAGTCATAAATAAAGAAAAAATAAGTTCAAAGTCCTAGTTGGTTGTAGTTTCTAAGATACAGTCTTAGGCCAAAATGTAAAATTCTGAGAATTAATAAGAGAATGAGTTAAATTTAAAAGGAAAGTTTGTGTCAGAGTCACCAGATCTACCTCTAAACAGTGTCTAACATTAAAATACCGTCAGTTTTCCAGTTCTTTCTAGTGGAACATTTATAAAAACTATTGTATAAATGTACATAAACCAACATATATGTGGAATAACACACCATCATATACATTGAAAACATGCACTAACCAGCACTTTTGTCATTTGTTTTCCGATTCATCTTATTAAACAATGTAAGAGTTCGCACATTTAAAGGTGGGGTCTGAGATGTTAGAAAAACGGCTCAAGCAGGCTACATTTGGAAAAGACACAATTCAAAAGTCCCAACCCCTTTCTTCAGATTACCCCCAAAGCCACGCCTCCAGAGTCCAGAAACCACATTGCAGGGGGCGGGGACAAATGGCAGTTGATTTTGATAGACATATCAGCATTCAATCATTTCAAGTGGGCGCTCAAAATGATTGGATGTGTTTTTTTTTTTTTTTTTCTTCAGTCCTGTTGGTCCCACAGGTGATTAAAACTTGTAATTTTTGTGTCAGAGCATTTAACTATTTGTTGGCAATCAGGGTGTGAAGGAGATTTTTAGCAATATAGTAAAAAAGTGCTCCATGAAAATATCTCAGACCCCACCTTTATTGTCTGAAGCAAATATTTTCTAAAAAAAAAAATCGTAGAGTAGTGTAATTCATGCAAGAAAGGGTTAATACATAATATGAACGAACACACACAAAAAAGGATTTTATTAAAAAAAAAAAAATCTAAATTGTCCATTAAGACCTGTTGTCTGAACGTAGACTGATCCTGTTTATTGCGGGCTCCTCAGTTATTATTTTAGTGAATCAGACAGAAATTCCAAATTCTTTTCTTTAGATCGTAAAAGTGCAACAGCCAACGTTACATTGTTGACCTGTTCTTGTTGCGTGAACCTCTTCTGTTGTGCAGCTTTTAGCCTCTGAATGGACTTGATAGTAGACGTATTGTGCTGTAAACAGTGGACGATACGCCTCCGTTGAGATGCTCCGTCCCTTGATACCGACCCGGCTTCACCGCAGCACACGTGCACACATGTACGCGCTCGTGTGTGTGCGGTTACAGTAACTTAACCCGACTTCTGTGATTCTATCGGCCGCTTTGTTGCAAGAAGAAGAGATAACAGGGAGGGAAGAAGAGAGGAGAGGGGGCAGGATCAGAGAGGACGAGAAGAAAACGGAAAGCAATTCAAGTGATTCAGAAGAGAAGCAGGGAAAGTCAGGAATAAAAGCAGAACGGTGAAAGGGAGAAGCCTCTCTGCATTGTTTGTTCTCCTGAGAGGAAATATTAGACTTGAGACGTCTGGCCGGCTCCCCAGTGGACGCACAAACACACATACGGACGCACACACAGGCAGACGTAAACACTTTTGTGGTGTCTGGACCCATGGGTGCCCAGCTGCTGCCTGCCCCGTTACTTGATATCAGTGATCTCAGAGACAGAAAGATACATTTACATTTTCTGTTCTCGACACTCTCCTACAGGTGCGTCTTCTTAAAAACTCCTCCTAAATGGACTTTAGTTACAATCTACTGGGCTTTCCCACCTTCCGGGCAGAGCTCTTTACACGTTCACATCTGCACACATACACGCCGACGGAGGCCAAGCTGCCAAAACAGGGCGCTCACCTGCCCCGCGAGGCGTTCAGGGTCCTGCCCAAGGACACGCCGACACATGACCCGGAGCAGACACAGATCGAACTGTGGTTTGTGGATGACCCACACTTCCTCCTCAGCCACAGTCACCATTTTTGGGCATATTTAGATGAAAATATCACATACTTGTGTTACACATTCAAATCCCCCTCCACCCGTAAACAAATATTTACTAATGTTCTTTGACTGCGATATTTAGTCGGGCATCACTGATGATTCCCTGAAGTGATTAAGTTCAGAATAGAATAGAATAGAATAGAATAGAATAACCTTTATTGTCCTTGTTTGTGTGATTGTTACTCCAGTCGGTGCAACAATATTAATAAAACACCAATACTTGAGAGAACAAGGATAGGGATTATAAAATTACAAAAACTAAGAAAAAGCTTAGAAAATAGAATAAAGTTTTGAAATGTACGATGAGAATAGAGTGAAGATGAATAAAAAAAAGACATAAAATATGAAAAGGCACAATAACAGTATATTATTATTATTATTATTATTATTATTATTATTATTATTATTATTATTATTATTATTATTATTATCAGTATATGACGGTGTGTATATATGGCATTTCTGATTAGATTAGAGTCAGTGTAGATATAGTACAGGATATTTCAGCTACAACTAAAGTGGATATGAAAGCTATTCCCAGAAAAGTAAAGCTCTAAATTATAGAAGCAACCCTCCAACCTGGTGCATTTTTAAAATTTACCAATATTGCATAAAGAATTGAGGAAGTTTAAGAAGTTCATGTCCATTTTTATTGACCAAAAACTGTTATCTTTAGTTCAGAAGTGACTTATAAACTTAAATGTCAGGCTTTACGTAACCGCAGGGCTCTAAACCTTTAAGATTCAAGATCGAGGCTCAGTAGACTTTGACCAAGAGCGTGTAATTATTTAACATCCATGTCCTCGGTCAATGTCAAGAGTATGATGGAGTGTTCGGGACACACAGAAGGAAAAATATTTCAAGAAATAAATACAAAGTGAGAATAAGGTTGTATTTAAGGTTAAAGTCAGAAAAGACAAAAAAAAATAGATTGAAGTCATGGTATGTTTGGAATTTTTTTCTAATATATTGGGGAAAAAACCATCATGACTACACCATAAAGAAACTTATGAGAAATGGGCTAAATTAACAGATATAATATTACTAGAGTTGTCAAAGTTCCCAGCTCCTCCAGTTTGTATTTAATCAAATTTTATGTAATACCTATAATTTTAAAGAGAATAACTTTCATATAGATACAATTGAAACTTTGATCTTATCATGGCTTTTTTTTGGAAAAGGACGCATGTTTTACAAATTATTGCTTTCTTGTAGATACTGATGTCAGATCTTTCAATTTAAAAATGTGATTTTTTTTTAATTTATTTTTTTTACCTCCAACTGTGGTGCAGAACTTGAGTGTTTTCTCACATGTATCTTCAAGAGGAAGGATGTGTCTTTGTTCTTATCAAAAATATAAATTTATGGGTCAAACATACTCAAGGGATTTTCCATGCTCTATGATGTTTTACACATCTGATGTGGAAACCTGAAACCGTCAGTGCACGAAGATTGAAAGTGGATGTTTGAGGAAGTTAGAAACTTTCTAAAATACATTCAAATACAGTCACAGAAAAAAATATTATCCCACCCCTTGTTTTCTTCAATTTCTTGTTCATTTTAATGCCTGGTCCAACTAAAGGTCCATTTGTTTGGACAAATAT
>JAQQZY010000001.1:39741212-39751632 GCA_030068375.1 Ostorhinchus rueppellii
CCCTAGTGAGGATAAAGCGGGCATAGAAGATGAATGAATGAATGAATATATATATATATATATATATATATATATATATATATATAAAACCAAACATCCACTGTCATTGATCCAACTCCATGGGTTTTACTGGTGATTCAATGTTGTAGAAGATGACGGTGTTTCCTCTGAACATCCAAATGGGTCAGATCTAATGACCATGAAAAGATGAAAAACTGTATTTTACCTCATTTATTCACATGTATTGATAAGATCACTGGATCAACAGGTATTAAACAGTTCAGATCAGTAGATGGTTTAGGTCTTTATGGGCCAATACACATTCATGTAGCCGATATAACACATTTCAGCAGATGCATGCTTAGCGTTAGCCTGGTAAGAAGCACAATGAGCGGCCAGTATAGGCAGCTAATTGGATAGACGGGGTTGTAGGTTCCGGTCTCTGGTGGAAGACGTGAACACCGAGGTTAGGAGTTCCAGCTGTTACGTCCGACTGTACTCTAATCCCTCCCTGTGTTTCCATATTCTCTGATGCTCTCTCACTCACTCTCTCTATATAATCAGTGTACTGCAGCACTGGAGGAGACCCATGGAAAGTGATTTATTACAGTCACTCACTCACACACACTTACACACATATATATACAGGGTGATTTATTGCCGTGCAGGTAGACAGTGGTTCAAGGGTAAGAGATTAGTCCAACACACGCTGAACACCAAATTATTATTACACATTTAGGTAGAGGACATGGTCTCTCACACACACACACACACACACACGCACACACACACACACACACACACACGCACACACACGGACCACAGCAGCTCCCTGTGTGAACTCAGGGTACAGTAAATAAGTTGATAATAGCAGCATTAGCAAGTGGAGTGTGCCCAGCTGCCACGGAACAGTAGATGCCAAAATGACTTTGTTGCAGCTCTTTGAGACTTTTTACACAGATGAGTCCAAATGAAGGTCTGATATAGCCCCATTTGTGTTCAGTAAACTTGATGGAGATCATGTAGCACAGGGGTGTCAAAGTCATTTTACTTCAGAGGCCACATACAACACAATATTATCTCAAATGGACTGGAACCAGAACATAATAACAGTGGAAAAAAGTAAAATCTGCAAAGTGTCCTTTAAAAAAATGTGAATAACACGAGCAACCATGGACAACCTGAAAATTTAAGTTTAATTTTAACAATTTAACCCTTTCATGCATGAATTATGGGAACCTCAGTCAAGATATTTTTCCTGAGTGTTTTTATTTGTCATTATGCGTGAAATAAACAATGCTATCAAGTTTGTTTGTTTTTCAGGAGTTACAAAAATGTCCATTCAGCCCGACACCATGCATTTAATTTTTGAAGAAAAGAAACAATTATTTAAAATCTAATGTCAGAAAGTGATACTGAAAACAATGGAATAAAACCATTTTAATGCTGCTTTTTCCATATTTTATCATACTCTAATACTAATTATTCACTTCATGGATATCATATGCAAAAATAAAAAATAAAGAATTTCTTAATTTACACTAAAACATGTCACTGCAGATCAGCTTTATGATGATATGCAACTAAAAAAATAAAATTAATGAATATACAAGAGGAATATATATATTATTTGAATAGCTGTCCACTGTAGTGACCACTATGCATGAAAGGGTTCACCTTTTAAACCGTATGCCTAAAACAACCCACCTGGACTTTTTTTTTTTCTTATTTTGACAATAAAAGGTTAGAAAACATGCTGTGAGTACATTTGCCCATGTTTCCAAAGCACTTTTTTCCTGATCTTTCAACACCTAGCAGTCATTTATAATTTACTGCATATACACTTTGAAACTTTTCCTGATAGCCTATAATAACATTTGAATAAACTGAGATTGGACATACATCTAGAGTCAGTATTTTAGATACAGGAAAACACATGACCTTCACTGGAAAAGGGTACAGAATAGTTAATAGAGATAAATCACTTCCAAAAAAAAAAAAAAAAATCAGTTGGGAGTCAGTAGTTAAGGCGTAAAAGCTCCAGAGCAGCCAAAAAGTGCACTAAAAAGACAGCTTTACTGCACCATGGTTTTTTGTTTTTGTTTTTCTGCTGTGATAAGGTATTTGTAACAGTAGTGACCAGTTTATTTCTATTCTAACAACAAATATATCAGAGTTTTTCCTTTATCCTTTATATAACCAGGTGGAATCCGCATTGAGATTAATTTTTTTCCCCACTGGTGACCTACCTAACTTTTGGACACAACAAATAAATAAATACAATATCTACAATATACAATCAAAGTCCAAGATAAGTAAAGTTCAGGAATGATTTCGGTGAAAACTTTAAAACAATCACAACAAACCAAGCGGATTATCTTCCCAGCCTTTTAAAAATGGACTTAAATCCAATCCAAAGTAACATCGTCTGACTGTTTTAGGTCGTTTTATGAAGAACAACTAATCAAAACGAAAACCTAATCAAGATTTATTTTTCTTTTGTGTCAGACAGATGGGAAAAAGTTGCTTTCTTACCTTAACCCAAACCCTAAAAAGAAACCGAAATCTTTAGAAGTTCAGTCGACAGTATGAACCTAATCAGACTAAAATGCAAACTCACTGACATCAGAAGCACGAGTCCAATATGAAGAAGTTGTGCATCATGAAAACATGACATATAGAAAATGGTGCAAAGAAGACCCCCCCACCACCACCGCCACCACCACCCTAAAGAACTGGAGAGACATTGTCGAAGAAATTCACAGCATGGAGAGACTTGCATACATCATAAGACAACAGCAACATGTGAAGATCTATGGAGGAAATGGACAATATACAGGACAAAAACTGATACGATGTCATAAATGTTTGTGTTGTCATTTAAAAAATGAAACAATAAAATACAAGTTTTTTAAAAAAAGACAAGAAAACAGGACATAACTGGTTGCAAAATATATATAAACTGGACTTCAGGTATAAAACGCCCTCAACCCTAAGTGTATGCATGGAAGTAAGTAGAATTATCATACAGCAGCGTTATTCAGGCTAGAAAAACACAGTGATGAGGGGAAAGTCAATGTTTTAGGACCTTCCATTGGTCTTGTCAAGGTCTGAACCAGTCGCTTGTTTCATTTGTGCCGGCGGCTAAATAAGTTTTACGATCAGCTGCTGTGAACTTCAATTTAAATAATACATCTCTATCAGCCCACATCAGTCAAATGTCTATATGAGCATATGCGGGGCAGCTGAAAAAGGCTGCCGTCTGAGCCTCGGAGCCAGACGCACAGTCCTCTTTTGCCCCCAAGCTACATAATCCATCAGCTCTCCAGAGATGCATGCACAATTCTGTTGAGAAGACGAGGCCGGACACACAGAGCAGCCTACTGATGGGCACACACAGCCTTTTATAACCCCACTCTATTGTTTTCATTCATTTCCATCTAATTCTACTTATGTCACGATCGATTGAGCGGGCTGAATATGAAGTGAAGCACCCCCGGGGTCATGTAGGCGGATATTAGTACAATATCTGCAACACACACACACACAGTGGTTATATGTAAGAATCAGAGCAAATACTTTTAAGAATCGAAGGTTTTACATTTTTTAAAAACTGCACATGCAAAGTTTTAATGGTGATATTACATGAAAATATTTAGTTGTATGATGCTGATTCTGTAATTTTTTATTTATTTTTTTGATAAGTGTGTGTGTGTGTTTGTGAGCGTCAGACAAAGACAACACTCTCCACATCCAGACAAATGGGTCAGCGGTTAAAATGCCAACGCTGACCCCGCTGTCACTTCACATGCAGGTCCACGGCCAGACGTGTGTTCCACTGAATGCTTGTGTGTTTGACTCCCTTCTCTATCCTCTGAGGGATGCGTGTGCGTTACAGATTAGGACAAATAGATACCCTGCGTATGTAGAGGACCAAAGCAGTTGACTGGTCCGATAATTTCAGTGTATTAGCATTTTAATAGAACGATAAGGTTTTGCTGTCCTCTCTCTTTGGCTTCTGTTTTGAGGATGTGCCACTTCAAACAGAGCCATATCTCTTTCTCTCCCACTGGATTTTTTTTTTTTGAATGTCGTGTTTCTCTCTTTTTGTATTTTGTAAGGTATGTATTCGTCAGTAGATAAAGAATTGCTCCCTCGCTCTTTTGGTGAGACATCACTCTGAACAAAAGCGGTTCTGCTTTTCTCTTTAACTTTGTCTCTTTTCACCAATCTCCTTTTATTCCTGCTCTCACGTGAAATGTCAACCCTGAACAAAGCAAAGTCTCCCTCATCCTGAAAGCTTAACTTGTGTTTTTTTTCTCTGTGTGCTTTGTGAATATGAGCTTTACTGACATAAACTGCCCCGAGTCTTTTTTACCCTCAACTTTTTGGATCCAACTTTACACAACGACAGTGCTGGACCTTCTCTGCTGGTCTAAACACCATCAGAAATACTGACCTACATTTACATAATTCAAATATTTGTTCCATGAAATTGTATTAATTTATTCCCAATAGACTATTCTCTTCATTTCTTGGCGTTTCTCTTGGCTGCACTACTTCCAGTACATGTATGTGGATGTAATATATTTGGGCCAATCAGATTTCAGCCTCTGTGTGTTGCTGGGGTAAATCTAATCTGCCCTGGACCTTCAGAATCACTAGTAAAGGCCCATGTAACTTAAACTGTACAGCATCTGGGCTTTGTCTTTAACCAATCAGATTCCAGCTAGCTGACCCCAATATCATTAGCATTTACCCTTCCTCTGATTGGATGGTAAGAGCAAAACTATTACTTGATATTTTGTGTTTTTTCTACAATACTAATCAGGGTGTTTGCTCTGTATCCAAATAAAAATTCCAGACTTTATCAAAACTGTTACCCCCCCCCCCAAGACCTTGACTTCATGGACTTTTATACATGTGTTCCTACTTTTTAGGTTGATATTATACCTGTTTTGTGTTCTAGAAAAGTTCATTTTAATGAATATATGAATGAATGAATGCATAATTTGCAGTAAATCACATTTTACTAACAGAAAAACGTTTTCCAAACCTATGAAAATCACAAAAGTGCATGGATATCACTAGAATAATTCCAGCACCAACCTGTTAGTGAAATCATATCCAGGTTTTTATATGCTTCCCTCATGTATTTCTTATCACGATTATGTGCCTTTGAGCATATTCTGAAAATGCAACTATGAGAGAAACTTTTTTTCCATACTTTTCAGACCAAACTCCAGACTTTTCAAGTTCTGGAAAACAGTGTATGAAAATTCCATACTTTTAAGACTTTCATATCCTGACTGATGGTTTCTATTATTGTGACATCATAGTGGTGGTATGAGGAGGTTGTTGAAGTTGAATAAGTCCCCACTGAAGGCCCAGAAACCTGCCTCTGGACTAATATATGACCACAGATTCTCCAACATCACAGTGCACATGCAGGAGGTGTGCTATCGGTGTAATAGACTCGACCACATTCCACGGAGCTACTGAAGGAGAGAAAATCAGCTAGACAGGCAGGAGGGAGGAGGGCCACCAAGAGACGGAGCGGGGGATTGTGGGAGCAGCTCTCTGTTTCACTTGGCCTTATTGATGGATTAAAATCCGATCCCGATCTGTGCTTCAACTTCTCCCTCTTCCCTGACTTTTTCTCACAGCCATCATCCCTCCTCGTCTCTGTCTGACTCCACTTCCATCAGCTCTCCTCGGTGAACCGTGCTCACTGAGGCTTGCAGCTGTACAGACATGCTCATTCAGCTTCCATTTCAGACCATGACGAGGAGAAACAGTGATGACTGACAGGAATAAAAGACAGAAAAATGTAGTCCTTTGAGTCATTTTGGCTCTCAGACCGACAATGAGTGATGCTCCAGCTCATAATTTTTATCTGCTGCCGAGACATGACCGGTTCTTTCTGAAACCAGAATCTCACTACCTCTGAAATACACCCTTACTCCAATGAGCCAATGAGTTTTAGTATACGTACCGACAGACTTACAGCGTCAATGTACCTCAGCTCTTGTCAAGAACTTGAACCGACAAAGCATCGGTCCAACTCTTGACAGGGAACCACACCAGTCAAACAGGTGAAAAACATATAAAGCACTTCAAAAAGCACAGGCAACACTTCAAGACTCCTACAAGTACAATTTAACTTGCCTTACGACGCTGACAGAGATAGACAACAGACGCAATCTATAAGGAAAAGCTGTTATAAAACTATCAAATACCTTTGCAGCTTGATGTTGTTTCTTACTGGCAGTGGCAGACAGTGTTAAAGCGTTCCCTGTTAAACAGAGGATTAGATTAACAGAGCTACCCTGTAATTTAAAGCTTCATTAAACAACGTTAGCGGAAGTGACACCGCATTAAACGATTCATCACAACAACGGCAAAAACCCAGTTGTTCTGTTCATTGATTTGGACACGCTAATACACAGCGAACATGTACATTTAAAACCGGAGGAATCTGTCTCCGAGAGAGAAGATGTAATAGACAGAGTGACAACATATTCAAGGTGATAACAGAGACTCCTGCTGTATATCTCAGAAGGTACTAAAATAGGAAACATCATGGAACGGTTGCGATTTTTAAGGTGATAATCTTTGACTTGACAGCTTTTATGTCACACTTTTCATACAGTGAAGAAATGTCAAGTTCAACAGTTCACAGCAGTGATACAGAGTAAATATTTATGTCTAACTGCATAGTGGCTGGAAGTGCTAGTTGACATTAGAGCAAAGTTTGACTTCTTCGCAGATGATGCTTCATTTTATGTTTTTGACCTTTGAGTTGGTTTTCTGCACCAACATGCTTACTGTAACTGCAATTATTCATGCTGTAGTGTAGACACTTAAGGCTTTATTGTTTTTTATAGGATCTACTTTTAAATCTGCGGGTTCTGTGACCGACCAACTGACCTACCTACCCATCTACCTACCTATCTTCGATAAAACTTGTTTATAGATATTGATCAGTCCGATGTGTGCCCTTTGACCCATTTAAAAAATTGCTATTATTTATATTTATTTGATTTCGTTTAATTCTGTGGTTATTTTTCCTGCTCCTTTGCTACTTTTCTACCATTTCCAGTAAAGTATTCATGTGTATTTTGAAGTTTCACCTGATAAAATATTTCTGGAAACGGGAGAATTCAACAAAAATTTATATTTGTATGGTCACTTGTGATACTTTTTGCCTTTTTTGAATACAATCTTATATTAAATACATTATAGCAAATATTAAAGTCAGTTCTCTGTCACTTTCCATTGGACATGTGCACAAAACTTTACCGATATTGACTAAATGTCGAAAAATGTCGACCAAAGTGTGTAATGTCAGTTTTTCCAATCACAAATGTGATGAATTATTTATCACGAGATGACTCAAGAAATCGTTCCATAAACATGGCAACAACAGTAAATATTGTGTTTATTTACAGATATATTCATCATCATCATTATTATTATTATTATTATTATTATTATTTATTACCCATCATCCTGTACTAAATTTTTTCATTCAAGTATTTCAAGTATTCAGTTTCCTGGTGTGTCCTCACTTACTGCACCATATTTCTTTTAAAACTCTTCTTCACTTGTTGTAAAGTCCATCAACATCCTTTTTTTCCCCCATTCACTTGTCTCTAGTTGTGGAAAAAGCTCTTCCATTACAGTTTTGTGTAATATACCAAAAGCAATTTTCTCATTGGGTAAATTTTTATGCACAAGTTACATTTGCACAAGTTGAGGGGCAACGGAAAAGTGACTAAGGGCCTCTCAGTTACTGGGATAAACTGGGAAAACAAGGCCGTTCCAACAGGCACTTTGGAATGACAGAGCAGTGATTCCTTGTTCCAATCTGTTTAGTGAACATCATAAAAACAGCAACAAATGCACTCGATTCAAACCACGGGCGTCTACAGCCTAGTTTATTGGCTCTAAATCAGTGATCTACATCTTTTCTTCAAATCTACAGGACAGTTTTTGGAGGGATATTTTCTGTTTTCTATTCCCGGAGAAGTTCACATGGTCAGGATCAATCTGTCAAAGCAGGAACATTTCACTGAGCTCACCTGAATTCTGAAGGGGTATAATTGTGTAAATGTAGTCTGTTCTTTAAACATGTGTAGTGTGGAAAGTCGAAGAGGCAGGAGATGTTATATTTTAACAAGTTTATTGACATTTTTTATTATTATTCATCGAGCACTCCCCCATGTCTTATACCACGGCTGGAGGGGATCTTTATGTTTGATTCACTGAGTTTCTGGTTGAAGGCATATTTCCTGTGAAGCTTAAAGCATCAGCAGCAAAACACTGGTGTCAAACTGCCACAAACAATCCATCCTCCCATTTTTGGCTTCTTCCCTTTGTTAAACCACAGTCATGCCTGTGTCACCTCCTCTGAGCTCTGCTAGTCCTCTCCATTCGCTTTGCAGTAAACCGTCTCTGTGTGCCTTTCTTCTGCTGTCCTTTTTTCTAACATCCATCACTTACATATGCTCTGTTACTAACACATGCAGTGAGGCAAGGACACATTTGGGCATGCCGGCAACTTCACACTTGGAAGCCCAAACACAAACGCTGCTTTTTCATTAAAGAACAATGACACACGGACACCTTTACAGAGGGAAAAAATGAGGTGTATTCTTCCAAGAAATGTTGACTTCCTCTGTTGGCAGTATCTAGGAAACACATAAAACAAGGTGTGTGCGTGTGTGTGTGTGTGAGGGAGGATGAAGATAGAAGGCATATATTTCATAGGAAATTGATACTGCTGACTTCAAAGTGGACGTTTACAGAAAAGGAGGTGATTTTTTTGCTTCCTGGCTTTATAGCTGTGACAGAAAAACATTAAACAGATCATTTTTGCTGTGACATTGCAAAGCAAAGCGCTAAGTGCATCATGTACAGTACGTCTACATCTGTCAAGTGAATGCAGATTGTACTTTGGGATGTGATTGAAGACCTTAGTCAGGTTACTGTTGACACTGTTGTGATGCGCCCAGTGTGGTGTCAACATGACCCCAGAGATTTCAACACCTGACTCATATGCCAGATCCACATATGTTGTCACATGTCACCGCAGTGCCAAGACTGAAACAGTGATGGAAAACTAATATGTCAGTGTGTGTGTAAGTGGAATGCATAGAGCAAGCAAATGCTAGCTCATGAGCTGCCAATCAGACTTTGAAGGATAACATGATATCCCTGGGACTGCCTGTCTCCATCTGTGGCAGCCATTACCTCTGAGGTAACAGCTTAAGGCAACAATAGGAACTGTGTTAGCTTAGTTAGGTGTGTACTTGTAACTGCTCCCAAAAGTCATTTACAGATGATCACACAGAGTTATGTCATTGCAGATTTTCCTGTCAGTCCATCTCCCTGCTGATCTTATCTTAAATTGGTCAGAACTATTTCCCATTCCTAGACATGCCAAAAAACAAATAAATAAAAAAATTAAATATGTGGAAATTCAGTAGAAAATATGTAACGGCATTCCTCTACAGTACAAGAAGTGTGGTTAAAGTAAACATATGCAGAGGCATCATAACACAGAATAAATATTATACAAATAATCTAACAGCTCGAGCACATCACATCAGAGACCCTTTCAACAAGTGCCAAGAAGTGGTGTTTCATTTGAATTTCTCATGTCTGACTCACTGTTTACATGCAAAATGTAGACCTGCTTTTATGCACATCTCACTGAGTTGTAATGACAGTCGGACAGTTTACTTCACTTACAAATAAAAGCAAACACTTTACACTCTTGGGGCCTTAAATGCAGATATTTTTAGTTGTATTTTTGTACAGATACCTTTCATAGATTCCAACTGTACATGGAACACTAGGGATGGACCGATACCCGACACTGGTATTGGTATCAGGCCTCGATACTGAGCGTGAGTACTCGCAAAAGTATTCCGATACAACTGCACTGATACCACTTAAGGCATTCACAGTTCAGTGTAACAGGAACAGAGTAGTAATGTCAAAACGTGGAGATTGAACTCAATAAATGACGGTGACAAAAGTAACGTTAAAGACACAGACAGATACAGACGCAGCGCTGGGTCCGTCCCCTGTGTATAATACTGTGGGGAGCGGTGCGGACCGCTGCCTGCACAAGTAAAAAATGAAGCGTGCCGCTCATTTGTCTTTTCCCTCCTGAAGCTTCACTTTGAAACTTTACCAGTGGAAACGCTGCAACATTAATATCCACATTAGTGTTCCCTCTGTCAGCTCCATGTTTGGGATTACTGACTTTCTTCTTTTTTTCATTAAACTTGACTTTCCTTTGTGGTATTTGTCCAGTATGGTTAATTAAGAGTGGCGCCCCCTGGTGGATTGATTGACAAACGCTCATTCCAACACATTAAATGTCAGTAGCAGCAAGAACTGTAATGGG